>JAPMOQ010016344.1:262416-395980 GCA_026543055.1 Argiope trifasciata
ATATATATATATATTCTTTAAGATGGCCTAAATTATTGTGTACAAACTAAGATTTTCAAATGTGTGTTTTCTATTAGGTATATTTATTCGTTGCGAAAATATAATTTTCTCGCAGACAGTGAGTAGCTTTAAGATGTCCTTTATGCCGACTTGCGTGGTTACATTGTTTGTAGAACCTGATATTTACATTCGCATGTCTGTGTGTGGATCTTAAATGGTTGCATATAATTCGACCCCCCCCCCTCCGATTTTGGCAGTTTGAGAAATACTGATATTTCTGACATTTTATTAAATTTCTTTAGTTATTCGCTTTGCATTATCACCAATATCCAAGAAGTTTATATTTGAAACGAATTTTTGATGCATTGTTTATACAGCAGCGAGTGTCCAAGTAAACTGAAGTATTTTATATGAATAAATATACCCGCCCTTCCAGGTCCTGTCTTGTTTCCATGCGTGCGTTTCCTTCAGTTTATTTGATATAGAACAAACTGAACATTTCTCGTGTAAGTTGACGCAAAAAGTTGTTGGCATTTGCTGAAAGATAAAATTTAACATGATATGTGTGCAGCGTGCATGTCTCTGTCGGGCATTGACAGCCTCTTCGTTGGCTAGACCCAGACCAGAGGTTTTTATTATTATTTTTTTCTTCCCCTCTCCCTCTACATAAATGCCACTTAACTACAATGCTGCGCATTTCTCTCCGCTGCTACAACTCAACAATGAGCAGAAACAGCTGCCGGTGAAGGGACTTCGTTTAGTAAGCGTGTGGCGCGACAGGAAAATCGTCTGCACTGCTTTTCTTGCTTCAAACTGGCTTCACTTCAGTTTTCAAGCAATCCAAAGAATTGTGTTATTTACGTCTGGTTCCACTAGAATGGAATTTTCCTAGTCCCAGTACGAAGTCTGTGTTTGAATTTCTTCATGATAGATTGACTCATGGATAAATTGATATATGCTATTGATTATTTTTAGACACTCATTTCGATAAGTCTAGCAGCAGGAATATATGTTAGGTACGATATAGCGAAAATTAGTTTGGAATTTTCTAAAACCTTGTAACTCAAATTAGTAAGAAAATAATTTGAATTTCCCCCGAATATTAGGATATCTAAATTGTAATCCTCTACATATTGATAGGATTTAAAATATGCCGATACAAGCTCAATCTAGAATTTCGCTGTAATATTCATTTTAAAAAAATGAAAGAAGTAACCATTAATAATAACATAGTAGAAAATATAATATCCAAATCATACATAATCTATGTAAACATTTTATTTTTCTTGTGCGGCTCTTTCTCAAAAAAAAAGGGGGGGGGACTGTTATTTATTTATAGGATTTGGCAACTTCTACAGCAATTGTTGAATCACGTGATTTTACTTCTCAAGCCATTTCATTTGGGTTTAAATCTTCATTCCTATTAGTCAATCATGAATCTCAGGGGGCTTATAAATATTATGAAATGATGGGGGTGGAGGAAGCCAATTCATCATGCAAGCAAAACTATTGGAAAAGCTTTAAAGTGGAAATAATGTGTTTCTAAAATTTAACGTGGTTACATAATTGTGTTTACAGAGAAGTGCTGCAAATATAAATATAAAACTTTTTTTTATATATAGTTAACATTTCGATTTGGGTTTGTATTTATTTATTTTTAATTGTAAAATAATTCTTTTTTAGAGAAATATCTGACATAGCAAAAGGAATCAATTTAAAACTTATTAATCTGTAAAATTGGCCCTTTTGTGATAATCATGATAAGATGTCCCATTACTAATTTTTCATTATTAAATCTAAATAATTTGTTTTCAGGAATTTTTTTTAAATACTTGAGACTCTACGGTGAGATTTTCCCCCCTCTTTTTTACATAACTTTTTTTGTCATTTTCATTACTTAGTAGACGTAGGCAAAAAATACTGTGGTATTCACTGCGCGAAGCGCTGTTACCCACGATCAGTGATTGTGAGTTCTGGGATGGTAAATTCGCTGAACTGAATGAAGTCTGGGGCTTGAGTGGAAACTTGGTTGGATGTTGGAGTGTGTGTAATCTTTTGTCATTTATGTTTACAATATCAAGGAAAAAAAGCATTTTCCCAGTGTAAAAATTTTAATCAATAACAAATCAATAATTATTGATTAAATCAATAATTTAATCAATAACAAACCAACATTAATAACAAATCAAATAACCTTATAATTAATTTTTTTTCCTTCTTAAACACACATATATAATTGAGGAAAGTGTTACCAGCCTGTAAAATAGCAATGCAACTCGCGTGGATTTGCGAATATTATCGTGCAGAGTGAAACGCCCTGTAGATTAAGATATTTCCTATGTTAAAGATCCCAATATTTTATAAATTATATTTCTGTTTAAGAAATATTCTTGACGAGCAGTATTTGATTGCTGCTGTGGTGTTTCTTTTTCTTAAGATATTTATACAAAAATTCACAATTTTGCCCGAAGTCTTCATGATTGTATAATCCATCTGTAACCGTAAGTTCTTTTTTTATTTAATTGATATCTGGTAGGGCAAATTTTAGGTAATTGGAGAATGCTCTTTGTTACTTCTTGATGATAACAGATTATAGAATTACTGTAGTCGTATTTAATGCTGCCACTAATTCAGCAGTATTCAGACTCTGGCTTAAATCTACTAAGAGTTCTGAGCAATATTTTTTAGCGCAGTTTCAAAATATTCAGTCCACCTTTGTGACTGACCTATTATGTGACTCTATTCAGATACTCTTATAGTTTTAGCTTTTAATAGATTAACATCTCGTTTTGAAGCTACTCTTTAAGTATTTTGGATTGATATCAAATGTTAAGAATTGGATTTTAGCTGATACTAGACTTTTTAGACTTGTATACCTTATACAGAGTTTCACAGAAACCGTGGTTTAAATATTGATCAACTTTTATTCCTTAAATATTGTTTACAGACATATACTATAAATTGCAAAGTTGCATAAAAAATATGCAAAATGTTATGAAGTCGATTAAAATTTTCAGGGGGATTAAACTTTAAAAATACAAAATTAAAACTCTTATATGGACCCCGTACAAAAAAAATTCCCAATGAGCCCATCTTCTTATATAAGGTCATGTACAAATTTTCAGAATTTTGAAGAGCCACTTTATTTAAAGTAAGAAAATCGACATTTTTTTTTTTTTTTTTTTTTTTTTTTTTTTGTGAATATCGAATGACAGATTTCCCCCGAAACCTAACCTAAATTTCGATAATGAAATATGAAATGATAAGTTTAATTACCAATTGAAATAAGCTAATGACATTCGTAAGTTCTAATATGCCAAATTAAGTTTCTGATTGAAGCTGTATTAAATGTTTAGTATATGCGATCTCGTGATTTTGAATCGTTAACTGATGGCAGGAACTACACCCAAGAGATATCTTTGCTTCCCAAGTTCCCACAACACACCAAAACTACGACTTAAAAAATATTTCTTCCTCTTACCAATTGAATTAATTTGTGCTTCGTATAAAATGGCAGATATGGCTATTTAATATGAAATGCTGGTATTAAAACCGTGCTGTGTGCAAAACGAGAAATAAATGAAATCCTCCAACTGCCTAGCAAAAGTTATTGTGATATTGACCTTAAAGTGACCTTAAACAGTAAATAATGCTTGTTTCCCAATAGGTGTAAATAAATTTAGTGCTTTTTATTCTAACCGCTGTATCCGTAGCATCGCTTGCCGTAATTCGTTCTGCATATATGTATGTAAGAAAAAGCAATCTTATTCATTGTTTTCAACCTTAAAAAATCATGAAAAAGACATATGATATGCCAAAAAAGATGTTAAAAATTTGAAAGAGTTAAAATTATATGAGTCAAAATTGATGTAAACATGTAACAGAAATCGTAACAGTTTGAAGCAACTTTATTTAAAAGTAAATTACTGAAGTTCGTATGTAATAAAATTTGCCAAGAAATAAAATCTTAGGTTAATTTTTAAGATAGCGTAAAAATAATTCTTCTGCAATGATATGTTCTGAAGTAATGATAGGAAAACTTAAAATCATTATTCTCATTTTACACTCTTTTAGAGAGGCAGAAATTTTTTAATAGCGTAATTAATCCCTCCTAGTGTTAAGCCACACATGCTCCAAATTTCTTTAAATTCATTCAGAATTGTGGAACTGTGTAAGGTTGAAACGAACAAACATAAATTCAATTTTATGTTTATAAATTAAAATTCTCATTTGGACATTCATCCTTTTCTCTTATTTAATCAGAATAGAGGCTCCCAACCTGTGTAAACCTATCTTGGCGATGTACTGACACATGAAGACAATGTTGATTAATACAGAATATAACAGATTAAAATAATAATAAAAAAATGCTTTTTTTTTAAGTATCGGACAAAAAGAATATCAAGAAATCAATTTTAAAATTATAAAATACTCGTATTCAATATCTCTTTAATAATAGAAAACTTATGAAAATACCAAACATGGAAATTGCGTATATTATTTACAAATACCGCAAAAATGGTTGATGAAACTCTTGATACAATTTTGTACTAATCATTCAGTTGCTCGTAATTTTTAAAAACTCAGCTCTATGAGACAGTCTCTAAGTTTACAGTTGAAATTGTCTTTTATTTGAATATAAGGAAGAGTAAATATTAACTTTAATCAAAAATTAATGTCAAAATTGTTCCCAGCTGCATTTTTTTGTCAGCTGGTGGAGCTGATGCTATTTTAAAAGTATGAAAGAAATTTCAATGAATTCTACATATGTGACTTAAATTCGTACCTTTAAAATCTAACTTAAGCCTTTAACACGTTTAATAAAAAGGATGGGAAGAAGTGATGGTGGGAAGAGACTTGATAGCAGGAGCTGTTCAAAAATAAAAAGAGTTATCAAAGAGTGAGGAAGGAAATAAATGTTAAGATCCTCTTCATTAAAGTTGTATCAATAAATGTGTCGACTAAAATATTTAATTGTATTAAACTCATGGATTTATTTCACTAATATCCTTGAAACGAAATCAAGTAATGAAGCTGGCAGTTAGATAAAAACGAATTTGTTATATTTCAAACCATACTAGCTTAAAAATATTTAAGATTCCATAGATTAAAGGTCTATCAGCACCCCTTTCTCATCAGATTTTCTGCAGTTTTGCAATATAAACTTGCCAGTCAAATAAATTCGAGATTCTGTCTACAAGTTAGATGGTGTACAGATTAGTGGTATTCTCAGTGCTTCTGAAATTTATAATCAGAATGGAAATATTGGAAATAAATAATAATAAAGTACAATGTTTTTTTTTTAATTAAATGTTCTTTTTTGTATAAATCAAACCCAGAATATGAATACACTTCTTATGAAATATTTTAATGAAATCTTTCTACGTTATTTCTTATCTGGAATTTATCAGTAGTCGCTAATTATATCTTGTAATTGCTTCTAATTAAATCTTTTCAGCTGAATAGAAGTTATATTAGAATTGAGCAGTGTTTTATATGAAGGAAGCAATGTTTAAATAATAATAATAAATACTTCTTGGCTTTTCTTTTTGTCACTAATTGTGCTTGTTACTTAAACGCCAATCAACTGAGTGTTTTAATTTACTATTCAGCCACTGCAGAGAGATTTAGTATTCTTTTGCGGTGGAAATTGCTATTCTTATTATAGAATCAAAAAGCGACGTGCCTGGAATATCTTTTTAGCGTAAGAAGTGTTTCTATATATGGGAACCTACTTAGGCTGTTCGTGTTTTGAACAGACGCTTTTATCGTCCATTAATAAATTTCTTTTATCTCTTACCTTGAGTGGCGACATCAATTTGAGTCTGCTGTGATTGTCTGTTTTATGCATATCTAACTTTCACCCTCGTAATTGCCACATTTGCAGACAGGTTAATATGACACCAAGTAACAAAAATTTATATGAATGTTCCGCCTATTACGTTTAATTAGATAAATGCTTATCTATAAAATATAAGTAAAATCCCTTTGCATAAAAAAATTAAATTTTAAAAAAGCTGATTACAAAACCGGGTTTGCAGGTTTTAAATTTTCAGAAAGCCGTTTCTTCTCCTTCTGCGAATTGTTCATCAAATATGGAATCCCTTTTTAATCGCACGCAAATGAAGAAATCGGTGTCAGGGTTTCGTTTTTATTTGAAATCAATTTTTTACGGAATTGAATTTTCGGAAATTTACCAATATTCGGCAACCATGCAAAATTTGTGAATTTTTATCACGTTTTGAAGTATTTATCGGTAATTTGAGGTGGCGTATACGCGTAATATCTTGACTACAGTTGCACTAAAGCTCTATAAAAAACACTGTAATCAAAGACGACCGTTTATTCCGAATCAATATTTAAGACTCCAATGCTTGACAATTTATATAATCAAAGCTCGAGTTTGTAATCCTCCGTTCAGTACTTGAAAGTTTTGATTCTGGAAACTGGGTCAACACGACTCCTTGCGAATGAAGAACTGGATTCGTATCACTCTACGTAATTATAATACAATGACATTGTAACGTAATAGATCTACTACAATCGGAGAATCGTCCACCAAAGAAACATATCATTTGTCCATTGGAATTCCCTCCTCATTATAGATAGTGAAATGTTATTTGTACTTCTTTATATTTGTGAATTGTTTATACATTTATATATGTAAATAAATGTGACCGAATTTCTTCTTTTTCACTCAGTTTAAATAAGGAATCATTTTGAACATTTTTAAATGAGAGATTGAACATTTTAAAAATCGAATATTTAAATAATATTTTAAATGAAATATTTGATTATGTCTTTTTTGGCTGTGTTTACGAATATTAAGTATACATTGGCTGATGATATATAAAATTATTTTTCTCTTGGGATGCCAGGTACTAGTTCTTAGTTTATATATAGAGCGAAAACATCCCAAAACAAAGGACATATACGTCGGTATACATAGTTATTGAACATAATTATCTGAGGGAAAATCTTTCTGTTATTTTAGTAAGGAAGTTCAACTCATTGCAAATAACTATTATTATGATCGTATCACATTTAAGGCTTTTGCTTTTATAAAAATTAGAAACAAAGGCGAAATTTACTAAGCAATCTTTTAAAAACATTTTATATATATTCATGATATTATTCCGCCATGTGCTATTTTAACATTCTCAGCGAAAGAGTCACTCTAAAATCTGAAGTTCAAAAGTCTTTCAATTGTGCCGTTTCATCTTATTTTAATATTAGCAAAAGATAGGAAAATAAAAACAAATTTTGAGTATTGATAAAATTTTCGATTTTGCAAAAATGCTTTTGAAAAGTATATTTTAAAAAACCGACCCGGTAATTATACATAATGGGTATTTAAAAAAAATATTTCAGATATTTTGATAAAAAATATCTGACGATGTTCCTGAAAGCTTACTTTTATAAATTTCTGTGGAAATATATTTTAAAAATGACTCATGCAAGTAGTGATTAATAATTTTTTTTAATGCAATTTTTTTTTTGCTCTTGTTACGGTTACATTAATTATAAACATAAAGAAATAATTTAACATATGTTTATATTGCATCTGAATCTAAACTTCAAAATTCTAAAAGGAACAAAGAAGAATCCATATCGGAACGCCTAAACTTTTCGTTTTCGGAATTTCCATTATGTCACGTTCGTATTTAGTATTTTCCATGCCAAACCCGATCCCAAAAAATAATATTAGAAGTATCTCAAGCTGATGAAACGTCAAGCATGCGTAGCTTGAACGCGGTCAAATGGCAGCAACTGCTGAATTGCGGAAACTCCTACAGATATTCGAGGTCTCAATTGGTGGCTCCCAGCCAAACCAAACGACACGTCTTGTATGATATTTAAATTACTTCCAGTAAAAATAATGTTCTCATGACGATTGTAAAGGTTAGCGTGTGCACGCCTGTTGGTTAAAATGCGCGCAGCATTGAGAAACAGGCGTATTGAGAATTTTTGCTGTCTTCCAAAGCAAATTAACTTTCCACTGCAATTATGAATTGTTTTTCTATCCTGAATTGTGTTGCCACAAAAGACATGAATTTAAAAGTTATATATATATATATATATATATATATATATATATATATTTATATATATTAGGTTGGTGCGTATGAAATGTCGGATTCTCTTTACATGCGGACGTTTGTCTCCCCGTTGTCTTTGGCATAACCTCATTCATAGTCGTATTGTCCATTGCCAGAGACTCATTTCAGCAAAATAGGTTTTCTCGAAGGTCTTCCCTTTTGTTATTTCTTTTGAGTTTATTGCCGATATGAATTCTGCCGACGTCATTTTCTTATATGAGTACAAACTTGGTAATAGTGCTGCAAAAGTTGCACGCAACATAAACCAAGCGTTTGGGGAGAATACGGTTAACGATCGGAAAGTGCAGCGTTGGTTCGAAAAATTTCGGACTGGCGATTTTTCACTGCAAAATGAGCCGCGCGGAAGACCCAAAACGTCTGTGAAGAATGATGACCTGAAGGCTTTAGTGGAAGCGGATCCAGCCGTATCCACGAGGGAACTTGCTATCAGGATGAAAGTTGACCATACAACGATATTGAGACACCTTTCTGAGATTGGTAAGGTTAAGAAGAGGGACAAGTGGGTACCGCACGCACTGACAGAGCGAAATAAGCTGGAACGAACTGGAATATGAAGTTTTGCAGCATCCACCATATTCACCGGATCTCTCGCCGACCGATTTTCATTTTTTCAAGCATTTAGAGCTGTTTTTAAGGGGCAAACACTATGAAAATGAAGACAGTCTAAAAAACTCGATATCAGAGTTTATTAATTCTAAAGACCAAAATTTTTTTAAGACAGGCATCTACGCTTTAAAATCTCGTTGGGAGAAGTGTATTGAAGCGAATGGAGCATACTTTGATTGAATAAACAGCTTTTGAAGAAAGATATGCAGTTTTATACAATCACTTAAGAATCCGACATTCCATACGCACCAACCTAATATAAACCTAGATTTGGACTTTTTTGCGATAAGTTCCAATAATTGATTCATCTAATATTTAAGCACATGATTTTCTTCCATTGTTCAAAGAAGAAATGATTTTATTTTATTATCGAAGCAATTTTACGATGAATAAGAAATTGGAATTATAGTTCGATAAATGCAGTTAAATGATCTATAACCCAGATGATTATGTTTTTAATATCACCTGATATCATGCGGCTTGATTCTTTTGGGAAGGTTCTATTATACTATAAACAAAATGGATGTGAGGACCAGTATAATAAAATCGCTTTAATGTCTTGGAAAAAAAAGTTCCTTAAAATGTTTTATCGAGAAAATCATGAGCGTCAAATTATATATAATTGATATTAAAACTATCTAAAATTTCTGGGAAAGGTTCTGATTATTAAAGCAGCTACTATTAAATAAAGATGGAAATCGATATTTTATTAATAATTGTATAAATATAAATTGAACACAGTTCCATTAAAACAATTGAAAAAATAATATTGAGCTTCTGCATGAGGTTAATAAATCAAATTATCTAAAGTAAATCACGAATTTGTTAAAGACATTTTGAAAGGTGAAATTAAATTGTTCAATTTATAAATGAGGGCTTTTATAATGTCTAAATCAATTACATATTATATTGTATTTGAATGCAAAGAAAAATTGTACCAAGTCTTCTGCTACGAGACAATAAATGATGCTCATGTATAGTTAATGAAGCTTCTTTGCCAAAGAAGCGAAGATGGCGTCTGATGAGCAGAAAGATTTTTGTGTGCTCTGGTTTATTTGCGTGATGTCAATCAGTAATCACCATTCAGCATGATTTTTATGGAAAGTGACTTTTCTTTTACTAAATTAATGCACCGACGGCTCAGAACATTCGCAAGCAAAATCATCATTTCGAGAACACTGGATGTCTTTATAAAAATAAGATGTGGAAGGCAACCAGGCGTATCTGATGAGAATGTTGAAAGAGCTGGAGTTTTCTATGCAGCCCAAAGGAATCATCTGTTCACGCTAGACGAGAACTGATTTCTTAGAGGGATTTATAAAATATCATGTTATATTCCGGTATTGGCCACAAATCTGTGTAATTGTTATTTAAGGTATAAAACAATGCTGAAAAGTGATTACTAATTGCTATTATACGAGTGAAGCACATAAAAAAAAAGCATTTGACGACTTCTTCACTTTGGAGGGAAAAACACCTTTTTTTTTTTTTTTTTTTTTTTTTCCTTCCTGAAATTTGGGCAGTTTCCCTTTATACATTCGTACTATTTATCATTTCGGGTAATTTATTTTTTAATAATATGGAGTCTTGATATCGGATGATTTATTTTGAATTACTCTTTTGTCCTTATAAAATGAAACTTAACTATAGCATTTTGAAGTGATAAACACATGTCAAAATTTTTATTTAAAAATATTATAATTAAGATGCGTTTGCGGTTTTGTTTACAGTTGAGGACAGTCAGAGGTATTTTTTGAATAAACAATCGAATTGATGTACTACATGTGAGGACATAGTCAATAACAAATGTGAGGCATGTAGTCAGTAGTAAATATAACGGATAATATATTTCTGTTGGTAATTTAATTTAATCCTCTTCAGTGATATAACATTTTTTTAACTATTCGGAGAATTTACTGACAATCTTTTTAGACTAGTTCTGAAGAATTATTCTTCTCATTTTGAAATTACTCTGTTATTACATTTAATTAGTTATACTTAAGAATACGGGAAAGTTTTTAAATGTCTTTTTCATTATTTTCGAATTTCCATAATAAAAATTCAGAAACCTAGTCGAAATTCCATTAACTCTATTCAAATTTCTAATGGTGTTTTATCTAGTCCCGAACCATTCATTATTCGATTTAAGAACAAAGATTGCTTTAAGGTAAAATAGCCTTCTGATGCGTTATTAGGAAAGAAATTTTAAATTACTATCATACAACAAGAAAAATGACTTATCTTTCGAATTCAAAATGTAGTCAAAGTGAAAAACCCTTTTTCATATAGAACAAGAGTAATATCTATTCAGGAATCAAGTAAGTATCAAAATGAATTTTCGCTATATATTACTAGCATTTATATCTATTACTGGAATTGCATTTTTTATATAATGTGATAGAAGAATATCTTTCAGATTTTACTTTACATTAACGTCAGTTTTCATCTTTTATGTCTTTTATGTAAATATTTTCCTTCAATTCTTTGCAGATTTGGGAGACAGTAACATTATCGCTTTCAGACGGTCTTACGCAGTCGTATCAATTTTATTACTTTAATCACTTCCCCGATCACGTGAAATAACATAAATCAACAAGTTCTGCAACACGTGGCGACTAAAAGTGTGCAGAATTTATTGGAAATTCTATAGCCGGATAAATGGACCGATGAAAATAAAATTCAGACAAAGTCACAAACACAGATATAAGAAATCTCCGCCCGAGAAGAATCTTATACATTAAATTAGACGCTGTATTTTGTTGTTGAAAATAGGCAGAAATTATAACGCCGCTTGCAATTCTGAGACTTGAAGTATGAGTCAAACGTACATGCAATCTAAATCGATTATCTAACCATTTACTGTTAATTATATTGCTGACTAGCCGACTTTGGTGATAATCGGTTCGCCAATCTTAATGATGGTCAGGTAAATACTTTATGTATCGTCATTGTCAATTAAATACTTAATGTGACTTGTCTTTTAATAGCTGCTTCATCAAAATATTTTTAAGGTTCAAATTTTGATAATCATATAATTCACACATGCTGCTATAAAGGCCTTAAACCTATAATGTAATTTATATCTCTTTAATTATCTGTCAGCTCTCGCAAAATTTCAACTTTAAATTAACGTGGAAATGATTAAACTGCCAATTGATATAAAAACATTTTTTTACCGAAACCAGGCATTTAAAAAAAATATAAGTAAAAGAGAATCATTATGTGTATTACTGAATAATTACAATAATTTATGTAATATTTCAAGAATTATTCGACAAAAATTACTTAGATTCATCATAAAATACAGGTTTTAGTTTTACTTTCAGAAAGATTTAAATGATGCGAATATTAATATTTTATTTTATTTTGGTCTATAAACATAATTAAAAAATATTAAGTCAAAATTTTATTCATCTTTTAGTTATAAAAAACCATATTCGACGAAATATTGTTGATACCCCAACTTTCAAATAAATAAATGAATGTTTCTATCTTCTGCTATCAAATTTGATCGACTTATGAAGTTTTGAATAGAAATGTTTGGAGCATTCAACATTTGCGTTCATAGGCCAGTCAGTCTTGAGAAATCATGGACCCTGATTGGGGTATCATCTTTGGAATTGTCGATAAAGTGCTTTAAAATTACCCGTTTTTATCGAATAGCGATCTTTAAATATTCATAAATCAGTCAGTTTTAGAGACTCAGTTGATTGGAGCTTATCTTTTTTTATTTAAAAGCTAAACATTCTTCATTTTTTAAAGCATTTATAGACTCATGTTACATTCTATGTAGTTAAATACTGATACCATTAGAAAACTAATTTTTTTAATGCGATAATATTTTCAGAAGTTATAGCGGAAAAACTTCGAAACTTCGCTTAATTTTTAATTAATCAAATTTCTAATTAAAAGTTCAAAAAAAAAAAAAAGGCTCCGAGATGCTTATTCCCGACCTCCAAGGTATACATGTACCAAATTTGGTAGCTGTAGATCCAACGGTCTGGCCTGTAGAGCGCCAACACACACACACACATTGAGCTTTATTACAAGTATATAGATAGATATTCAAAGATAAAAAAAAGATATACATACATCTGTTTTCATTTTTTACAATTGAATTCTCTTTCTGTATCAGATCATTCAAAAAATTAGATAAGGGAATAATTTTTTTCGGAGACTGAAGGGGTGTGTAATTTAAAGAAATTTTAATATCATACGAAAGAGTTCTATTAACTATTCGGTGCGAATCATTACAGAATCTGCTCTTCGTGATTGTAGAGTCACAAAGTTATTCTCGACTTTAAACTGTTGCACGATAAATACATGTTGAATATTTTTTGACAAAATGATCTGTATTTTCGTATAGTGTATAAATGCAGAATGTGGTTTATCATTTTAGATATTGCCCTCGTAGCTGTTTTTAAGAAGTGAAATCAAATCTTTAATGTATTGCCTTTATTTAAAATTTGTACTTGATTAATGTTTAATTTTTAAGCAATACTATGTCTAGTTTCGAAATGTTCTTTTCAGTTGAATCTTGGACAGAAAATGAGGACGATGTCCGAGTTTTTATTCTCCATATATTCGCACCACAGTCAAGACAAACATTTTATTCTTGACAGATTTATTGGAATCGACCCCGTATATACGATCGATCTAATGTGAAATGACATTTCAAATTCCAGACACTTCGAACTCGAAGCAGAGCTCAGTCATGAAGCAGCCTGAGATTTGTCTTATTTTTGGAAAAATCTTTCTGAGCAATTTCATATTTTCTTTAAATTTTAAAAAAAGACCCTGCAATATATATATATATATTTGTGTGTGTGTGTGCAAAATGTGAAATAATGGTTTAAAACAATGTTATTAACCAACCACTATAGTATGAAATATATAAAATGCAAAGAGTAATTTTTGATGATACGAACTTATTCATTTCCACACCTTTTTAAATAGTATTATAGGATTTCCTTGGATAGAATCCTTGAAAAAATTTAATGAATTATTTTACAGATTTCATTTTATCGATAAAATTCATTTTGTATACGATAAGTTTTAAAAACGCAACAACAGCAACAAAAAAGTAATCGATTGTGAAGTGATTTAGCACATTGGCCGCGTTACGTTGCGGTTGCCGAAAGCACCATCAGTTCCCGGAATTCTTGAGGTCACGGTTTACTTAATTCTGCAAATTCAATATTATGTACGGGTTTGACCGACTTCATTGGTGTCGTAAACTGTTTAATAAATCCTATTAGATAAATTAATAGTGTCTGCAATTAATTAAACATTACATAGATATTTTATAATGTCTATAGTCAAGGAAAAAGGATCAGAATTTTATTAAAACTTGCTTTAAGCAGGCGAAAAAAAAAAAAAAAAAAAGAGAACCCCACATTATTTTATCAAGATATCATTTATTTATATGAAAAAATATATTCGTCATTGAAAAGAAAGGAAGAGGGGAAATTTTAACTCATATTTCAGTGATTTGTTGAAATCAAATCGATAATTTATAAAAGAATAAAATTTATTGTGTAACAAATTTTCGCGAATTGTATTTCGCCACACCAATTATGAAAGAGAGAAAGAAAAAAGAGAAGAAAATTTGTTTCTTTAAAAATTATTTTTGTAAGCAGTTTTCTTTTTATTCTGTGTCAAATAGATTAAAGCATTGGGTTTGCATTATTATATTGCTGAAATTCGAAAAATAAACGAGATTTAATATTTTAAATCAAACCATTATCAAGAAAGAGAGAAATAATGAAATTGAAAAATCGTTTCTTTGAAAATAAACTTTTAAGCAATTTCGGGCAAAATTTATGAAATATCAAACAAATTTATTCATTGGGTTTAAATTTTTATCTATACTTATAATAAAGCTCAATGTGTGTGTGTGTGTGCGTGTGTGTGTGTGTTGGCGCTCTACAGGCCAGGCCGTTGGACCTACAGCTACCAAATTTGGTACATGTATACCTTGGAGGTCGGGAATGTGCACCTCGGAGCCCTTTTTTCGAATTTTTAATTAGAATTTGAATTAATTAAAATTTAAGCGAAATTTCGACGTTTTTCCTTTATAACTTCCGAAAATATAATTGCACAAACATGATTTTTATATCAAATTAAAGATAAAAAAATTAGCTTTCTAATGGTATCAGTTTTTTTAATTTATACCGTAAGCATCTATTTTTAATGAATTTTTAAAGAAATATTTTAACCATGTTTTTATCACGTGACTGGATAAAATAAAAGAATGCCGGAAGTACGAATAAAAAAAACTATCATCGCAAAATAAATCTAAAGAAATGCAACTTTTAACACGTGACTGGATAAAATAAAAGAAATATAAAATGTGATATTTTCTGAAACAATAAATGCAAAGCAAAGGATTCTATGATCGTAAAAGGATTCTATGAAGGTAAATAATTAATTCAATAAATCTTTTTTACGGTAAACCTGATCGAATTTAGACAGGATATGCATTGGAATACCGACTTAATGGCATATTTCTATTATCGTTTGCAATATCTGTATCATTCATTCAATATTTTTTTTTCATTATAAAATGTGATAGTTTCTAAAAAAATAAATGCAAAGCTAAGATTTCTATAAAATCTGCAAGAGCACGTCAAAGGGAAAAAATGATGTTTTATCACCGTGTTGCCATCATTTTGAAGGAAGTTCAAATTAAAAAAAAATAATAATAACTATCATTACAAATTAAATCTGAAGAAATGCAACTTTTAGCACGTGACTGGATAAAATAAAATAAATATAAAACGTGATATTTTCTTTAAAAAATGCAAGGCAAAGGATTCTATGATCTTTTGCAGTATTTAAATGATTAATTGAATAAATTATCTTTATTTATACAGGATTGAATTTATACAGGATATGCATTCAAACTCCTTTCCAATGGCCAATTTGTAAAATATTATTAATAGGCATATCTATTGTTTAATACTATTAATTTGATCTAAATGAAGTAAATAATTACATTTTATGTAGTTTGAGACAAACAATGCATTTATGAATAATGAGTTTGAGATTTCTTCCTACTTTACTCTGTGAGCCCTATTTTACAAAATATTTTTATTAATATTTTAAATAAAAGTTGCTACATCAATCAGTCTTCGAAATAAATTATTAAAACTGACTGATTTATAAAATTAAAGAATATTATTAGGAAAACGTGTTCTTTTAGAACTTTCAGTCCATCATCTTAAAGAAAATATTAATTTCAGGCCAATCAATGCCCGGAGTTACTTCAAGGCTAATGAATATGTGATTTAATTGAAAATTTTAGAACCCATTACTCATGGCGAACCAGCTGGTCGCCAAAGGCGGCTAGTATTGCATAAATTTGAAAAATAAAAGAGATTTCATATTAATCAAACTGTTATTTAAAAAAATGGAGGGGGAGAGGAAATAAAAAATAGTTTCTTTAAAAATTATTTTTTAAGCAATTGATTTCAATTTATTGAGTATCAAGCAGATGTAAATTGTTATATTGCATTAATTCGAAGAGAAAAAAATCGAAGCATTTTAGTTTTAAAAATAAATAAGCTGACATGACAACATTTATTGGTTTACTGCTTCCGAATAAAAATATTTATCTGGTCGACGCAACTATTTAGTTTGAATTCTTGTAATTAATTAACAGATGGAAATAACGGACTAGAGCAATAATCTTAAACTAGTGGAAGTGTTTCGCTAATTTTAAAGGATTTAATTTCAGCGTTTACAGTATATGCAAACATAAATGCATTACTGATATCGGAGTTGCGATTTGTCCATGTCTTTAAATAATATCATATGAAACAGGATATTTGCTACAATAGATTCTCAGTAATCTGGCACTGCACCAGATTGATTCTTCGTATAATTCGGTTCTGAATACGGCGAACTGAGAACTTTTAAGTTGGGGGGGGGATCATTTCTTGCTGATTTCAGTAATATTGCGACATAAATAAATAGACTTTTAATTTTGAATTATAATATTTATTGCATTTAAGACGATTTTCCATATAATTTGGTAGATTTTGTGATTTTCTTTATAATTTGGTAGATGATGTAATATTTTGTGCAGTAATTTTTTTGCTATTACATTGTGATTTGTAATGTCCTTCTCTTGATCAGGCGCTTTCACTTATTCCGCAATCTTCTGATATCTGCTGGATTACAGAGGCACCTTTATTTTTTGTGTTTCAATGAAAACAAAATAGTTATTACGTTTTAAAAGAGTATTTGTTTGGAAATAAAAAAACGTCTAATTAGAAATTTAATGTACGCCATTTATTTTTTTATTTCAGTTCCTAGTAAGTCATTCATTACACACATTTAATCTCTTGGCTGTTGTTTTCAGTTTTGAAGGACATTATTCGAAACTTATGTGCGTGTGGTGGTGGGGTGCAATTTAATTTTAAGAATTCCTTAGCCAAGCTTTAAAAACCTTTATTACGAAAATTAAATCTGAACGCTCCAGTCAATGCGTTAAACACACAACTTTGACAATTCACAGCTTTCATGCTCAGAAAAACAAAACAGTTCTATTATTCCTCAATCAGAATAAAATAAATTTTTAATATAAATTCCAAGACAATTTATTCATATTATACTCCAAAATTTCGTCAGTATCTGATGAATCAGAGCTAAAGTTATTTTAATATGTGTTAGAATACAAGTGAGAAGATCTGAATCTTTGCTGCTTACGTTTGAAAGCTATCATTGCCACAACATGAAAAGAATCTAAAACGTTAGAACACACAGGGTTGAATTCAGTTTGACACCAATCATTCAGTAAAAGAGTGAGGTACATTGTTTCACTGATTTCTACTGTTCTAATTTTCTTCTAATTCCTTCAAAGTCTAGGAAGTAACAGTATTTAATTTTCCGGAATTTCTAAATGGGGGAAGAAAAAAAAAGGCGGAGCAGAAAGACTTCGTACGTGTACATTTTAGGTTAGTTATATTAACGTCCCGTTTTGAAGCAACACTAAGGCTATTTTTGGACGGACCTCGTCATTTTGAACCGCGATCAGATGACGAGGACGACACCTGAGCTGGCACTCTTCTCTCCAAACTTCCACACCACACATTTGGCCCCGACGAATTTAACATGCACCAGACCCGCTTACACGGCGGTTCTTCGGTGCAATCGACCCTCTGATTTCGAAGCTAATACCTTACCACCAGGCCACTGCGACCTGTGTGTACTGACAGATGAAAAAGGACAGTCGAAGAAAGTATTGCAATCACAATATGCAATAAGGCTACTTTTGCATGAAACTAGTACATCGCAGATTTTGTGAGATTTTATCTTAAAACGAATAGTTATAGAAAATCAATGATACTAATCGTAAGATGTATTTTAGAATTTTTATTATAGACGGTTTTAGAAAAATCATAGAGAAAAAGAAAAAAAAAAAAGATTAAACGTAAACCTACCTTGTTATATTACTGAATGCATTATGTATGACGACTCCACTGACATTTTACCCAATAGTATTGTGTCAAGTACTTAATTAACTTTTTGTTGCTTGTTTTTAAATAAAACTGTGAAAGAATAAAAAAGAAGCTTTTGGAAATTGTTTTGCATTTTCTTAATTTCTGACCTTCAGAATGTGAAAAGCACTTTATATATTATTTTACTTCTCATTGATGTAAATATTTATATTAGAAGGGAAAATAAATTAGTGGAATTCTCAGTGATTCGGTGGTATACATCGTCATTGGGTAATTACACATAGAATTTGTTTTAGAAAGACTCATCCATCAATCACTTTTGGATGATTCACGTTTATTTGGATGATTTTAGCCCTCAAAAGAATGATATGCAGTGAATACGATGAAATTTGCAAAAGTACTTTGTTAGTTATAATTCTTTTAGTTATTTTTTCCCGTATTAATACTAATTTTCATTTCGTAACCGTTCGAAAAATTAAAACCAGCTGGTCTCCTCAAAACTTTCTCGCATACTCTCTTAAAAAATAATCATTACAGAGAACGTCTTGCATGGTAATGGCTTACAATAGTTACCTAATATTAACTTTTGGCTTAAATTTAGCAATTTTTAGCGTCTAGCTCTCTTCGTTATTATGTTAACTTATATGCGCACTGCGAGACTTTTTTTGAACAGATTTTAAACAAAATTTGATAGAAAATGTAAACTTGTGAAGACTACATATCCAATGTCAACCGTCTAGTTCAAGTCGTTTTTGAATTATATTTATCCCAGATGGACTTTTTACAAAAATTTCTTTTTCGAATTCAGGGTGTTCAAAATGTCGAGTTCAAATTTTTTGACTATTACTATACTGTCTCTATACTACGTATAGGAGAAAATAAAAATAATTTAAATGTTGCTTGTGTGCTTTCTTTCGTCTCGCTTCTTTTTTTAGTGCATTCAGTGTTCCCTTGCTAATGTGGATCTCCATATTTGAAAACGAACAGTACATGCTTATAACATGAAGCAATCTTCGCTTAAAATAACAAAAAATAACAAACAAACAAAAAAATGAATAAAGCTCTAATTTTGCTAACACTGCACAAGACAACTGCATAGTATGTACAAGTGAAGTCTGTACAGGCGAATAGTATAGTATTTTAATGCTGATATTGTTTTAGAATTTTGCATTAGAAAATTACACGAAGCTAGCATTATGAATGATATTTGATTTTTTGCTAGATATTCGTTAAAACAAATCAAATAATCAGAAAATAAATCAGGTTATTTATTAGAATAGACCTATTCTAATTTTTTAAAAAACTGTCATCGAAAAATTTGCTGGAGAGTTTATTATTTTCTTTAACAGTCATAGATTGGTGAATTAGTGTTCACAGAAAATTTATTTTTAAGTATATTAGAATTAAAAGTTAAATTAGAATGATGAAATCCATTCGCATGAAACTGGATTTTTATACAGTGGAATCACCCCGTTGTGTGCATTTTGGCGAACATCCGTTCTAAGTTGAATCTTGCAATTCATAATAATGAACTTGCGCCTCTGCGGAAAATTATTTGAATAGAAAGCAAAACAACTTGCTTAATGTATTTCATAGAATAATTCTCTGAGGGAAAACATAGGGGTCCCGCTTCATTAAGTTAGATAAAGTGCGTCTTCCGCTTAGTTCGTGCGTCTCGTGAACAGCGAAATACCCGCTTGGTTTAGACGCTAAGTATGGTACGAATTAATAGAGTTCGCATAAAAATTAATGGTTCTGTAAATGAAGTTAAAATATATCTATATATATTTCTATATTTTCTTTTCAGATCTCCTATAATTTTAATTTCTGATTTTTTTTTTTTGAAAAAAACTTTCGAATTTTAGGAAATTTTATGTAATAAATACCTATTTTTGATTCTAGTGTTCTTCTAATTTTACACCCATTTTGAACTTACGTTCAGTGACGAATTTCTAATTAGGCAGCTGCCTAGGGCCGAGAGAAGGCTGAAAGTAGGTTGATTATTAGGATATTATTAGCGTGTTGTAAAAGAAAAACTGAATTATTAGGGTAATAACATTTTAACCATGATTAAGTTCCAATCTTTCCCCTATTACAAAATATTTGTCATACAAAAAGTACTTCTGTTTAAAATATCTGTATACAAATGTAAATTTCTCGCAATGACGCGTCTTTTATAAATAAATAAATAGTAATGTGTAGATTGTTACAAACTTTTTGCACAAATCAATCTAAAAGAAATCATGTTGATTATCTTGCAAACCAGTGGGAGTAGTCTCTCCAAAACTTTCTAATAAAAGCCTTAGCCCAGAGATCGCTTTGCATTGTATTGGTGTGTAATATTTACGAAATATTAACATTTGGCTTGAATATAGCATTTTTACTGAATTCGTTGTGTTATCCTTGGCGTGATTTTTGGCAAACAATCCTTGGCACGCAGTTACTATTACCCGAAAAACGAATTTGTGTTCTAAACACGTTTTGCTAAACCAAAAGTTTGACACAAAATTATACTAGTTACAAAATGACATATAAAGTGTGATATATTTCTGTCATCGCATTTTTAAATCATCGCGTTTACTTGTTTCTAAGAGTACAGACTGACACAATCAACCCCTGGTTGGATCTGGCTCTAAATCCGGTAGGCATATACTCTATAGATATTAAATTTGTGTACCGAATTTTATATATCTGCTTCTCTTCATTTTTATAATTATCGTGTAAATATGTATTCAAAAAGCCTGACTTTCTCTGAATAGATTTTACTCAAAATTTGATAGAAATCTACAAATTTTTTGTGAAGACCGTATACCTCATTTCAACCGCTTAGCTCAAAGCGTTTTTTAGGTTATCTTTGTCACAAACAGACGGTCATTTTCTAAAAATGCGTTTCTCGATTTTATGGAGGTCTAAAATGTAGAGTTTCTTCAAAATCTCGAGTTCGAATTTGTCAGACATAGTGGGCATTTCTCTAACGAAATATTTCTACACTGTTCGTGAGCTCATACCCTGCGCTCCTGTTTGCAAAAAAAGAAAAAAAAAAAAAAATTACGCTAGAAAAATTAAGGAATAATTTTGACTAGTCAATCATTCATTCACATCGAGCCTCTCCTTATTTTAATACAATTTCCGATGAGCCATTTCATATCACGGTTACCAATTTTTCGACAAATGCTGTACTTACTCTATACTAAGTATACGAGAATGTAATAAATGTATTGAAATGCATAATGGAAATAGTCAGTTTATCAAAAATGAAACCAAAATGCAAATGCCTGAACCTGCTACTTTTCCTTTTTTCAAAATGCAATTTTTAAAAAAATAAGTCAACTAATTATTTTACAAAATTCACTATTTTGATTTTTCCTACTCCGGCGTCTCATTCTAAATGAAAAAAAGAAAGTATTTTCTCATGATTAAAAAAATTATTTCGTGATATGTATTTAAACTTTTGCAGTGAGTGTTATTTGCTAGAACCTTCTCTTTTCCTTTGAGTTAAACTTCATATACCTGTACAACCTTGTGCTTCGCTAGAAACATACCTCTGTCTCTTTCGACGTGTTCATATTTTTTTGGGAAGTGCTCTTATCGTGTTTTCATCAAGTTATCTTGAGTTGTAAAATACTATTCTGTGCCAACTCAACTCTGTGAAATATAAAGATAACTTCGCAGCATAGGAAGCCCTGCATCCAGCCGGTATTCAACCCTACTCTGAAAAATCCTTATGTGAGACACATTGTTGGCTTCCATTCCTGACCCTCCCCACATTTCAATCGACGAATACCTTTTTCTTCGGTTCTCTCCGCAATCTGCCGCTTAATCGCCAGTTAAAAATAAAAATTCAAAAAGAAAAAAAAAGAGTGTATAGCAAAAGGGGGGAAAAGAAAAAAAAATATCCTACTTCAGCAACCAAACTCTTCAATGCGCGCCGGGTGGTGTGCGAACCGATGGAAAATTCGAGTTGGAAATATTGCTTGCCTCCCCATCCCTAGTTCTTGTTGAGTTCTGCAGACGAGGTTTCAGAGGGGGTATTTCAATAAAACCCCTCTGGCTTTGCGGGATATTTTGCAGGGCCAACCAGGGTGCCCGTCTGAGTGGTTAAGGGAAGTCTTTGTCGGCGGGGATATTCTATGCTCAGAGTATTGGGTTAAAACCTGTTTCCTGCCATTTCCCATGCGTCTGCTTGCTTGCGTCTTTCCGCCGCTACGCCCTATTACAGTGTCTAGCCCTTGTAAAAAGTTATTTATTTTCGCCGCTAATGCATCTTTTACGTGAACATTTCGTAAATAGGCTGTTGCTATAAGGCTGCTCTGCACGAAAGAATGTTGTTTTCGTGGAGACTAAATTTCGTTGTGGTGCCACGAGTGGATTCATAAGGACGTTAATGTTTTAAAAAAATGAATGCAAAAAAAGTCCCTTTTTTACTAAGCAACTTCTAATATTGCAAAGTTAGAATACTTAATCTCTATTAAAACGAATGCTGTAGTTAATAATGCTATTTAGTATATTCGTTGTTTTAGCTTCTGGTGATTTAATTTCTTATTCAAGCTAATTAATGCGTGTGGAATTTGCGAAATGAATGATAAGAATGCAATCTAATGAACTACTAGAAATATATTCTTCAAAATGTGCCATTTGTTTTCCGAATTCTTTTTTATGAGTTCTGTTAAATTAATCACATTTTCAAAATACTTTGTTCAGTTTTCAAATTAATCACTGCTAAAATTTGTAGAATTTGCAACATGCATATCATGAAAATCGGTTTTCTTTTAAATGATTTTTTTTTTGTGGTTAATGCATGTGCTTAAAAGAGAACTCGGCTGAGTGAGTAACGCACACGCGCGCGCACACACACAAATGTTTATCGTTGCATCTACAATATATAAATAACAAATATTTAAATATACATTTATTATAATCCTTAAGTATACATTAAGTATTAATACATTTAATTATTTAACAGTGTGTAAACTGAAAATTCGCCGAATCTTATTCCACTATGCGGGGACCCCTTTCGTAATATTTGGTCTTTAAAAATAGAATAAATGCTTCCAAGACTTGTACTTTGATAATGCCCTTCTTTCCATTATTTCGTCAATGTGGCAATTTCTGTTTACACGAATATCCATTATTATATTTTTAGATAGATCGAATTGAAGAAATTATAAATAATATTTAAAATACAAAAAAATGCTTTCTGACTGTTCATTGCAACTATTTGCAATTAATTTAAATAATTGATAAAAGCATTAGCATTAAAAAATAAACAAAAAAATCGCAGTGATTTGATTACTAATTTAAGTTGGAAGTTAAATAAATTCGTATGTTAATGGTTAATGCGAGTCAGTTTCAATTACTTTTTGGTGTACATATTGCAAACACTGACAACTTTTTTTGGGGGGGGGGAGGGCAGAAAAAAATCTCTGGTTTTCATTTGTTCTACAATTCATGGTGATGAAAGAATCTTTCTCGAAATACTTAATGAAATTGTTAAAAATCTCCGAAAATAGTGATAGTAAAAATTTCATAAATTTTACCATCACTATTTTCAGGTTAGTTTTAATCGCAGCAGAGTGGATTTGTTGTAGTTGTTAGTATTTAAAATATTAGTGCATCAAAACTTGTACTAAATATGATTATAGGACAGTAATATTATATAAAAATTTGTACATATAGTAATTTCTACATATATTTTGTACATATAGTAATTTTTCTGTAGTATATTTGTTGTCGAACAACATGAATTATAATTCTGTACAGTATTTAGAACATTTTTCCAATTAAATATTTATGCCTGTTTTTAGCAGTTTAATTTTTTTACTACTAAGTGGGTTTTTTTTTAAAGCCCTCAGATTATTTTGGTTATATTGAATAAATATATAGACTAAGTCGCATATTCTATTCTTAAAGAAAGCTCCAATTTCTTTGTCTAACGTAATAAAACATAATCCAATTCATATTTGTCTTTTGATTTCCCTGTTTTATATACGTGTAGTCAATTTACATTTATCTTTCCATTTATTTTAAATGAATTTTCTTAAATAGTAAAGTATGTTAATCTGAATTTACTCTCGGAGTCATTTCGACTATTTCTTCGACTATTTTTTAAAAAATTTGTTTTTCTAACAACCACAAACAAATAAATAATTACACCGTTACTTTTAATATATGAATAATTTTGCGTACAAATAAGTTGTTTGGATACAAATATGTTTATAAAATATTTACAATCTTTTTAATATCCGTAGAAACCCGAAGGAAGATTTGTCATTTTCCATTGATCACTTTTGTCATAGCCATAATGTGTAAAATATCAATATACGCAGACACAAGCATGGGGTTAGCTCGAACTTTATCTTCCATTAAAAATTAACTGCCGTTTTCTGTATCTGCTACCCTAATCTTCTTCATCTATACTATCCATGAAGATTCAGGAAGTAACGACTGTATGTCTTGAGAAATTTCTAAAAATTTCCAGCAACAGAGAAGTAATGAAGGACCAAAGAAACCTCGTTGCGTGTTTCTTATTTGTCAGATGAAAGTAGTAAAATATATTTGAGCTATCCACTTATGCAATGAGCAAAGAGTATTTTGATTGGTTTGCTATGCACGAGTGGCGAAATCTGTGCAGCTTAATTGTTGAGGCTGTTAGTTGTGTCAAGGTTTATTCGATTTCTCGTGAAAATGGAGGTCGAAAAGCTGGGGGTGAGGGAGTTAGACAGTTTTTGATGACATATCTTTAGGTTAAGAGCTTTTATATGGGGAAATAATAATAATAAATCGTGAAATCAATATAGTGTCTGGGCTATTGGGGCTCACGCTAGTTTTCTTCCCATGGTTAGTGAATAATAATGAAGTAGAGTTTTTGGATGTTTCTCTCGAAAATAAGACGGGCTTGTGTGGTAAGCAACTATTGATGATTTATTTAGGTATCAGGGATTTTCATATTAAATGAATATACGTAAAATCGGAGCATTGGTCCGGTCTGTGGAAGATTTATTCTTATGTCTTGCCAAATATTTTTAACCGTTTGATTAACTCGTATTCAGTTCGGTTTTCATCGAAGTATTTCGTCATACCCAGTAAACAGGTTAATATACAGATTGTTATCATTCAGAAATAAGTAGCCTTTGACTAATATCCCATGAAAACAATTCTAATAAAAAAAAGTCAATTTGCAAATCGTCAACTGGGGATTTTTCCACTCCCTTGACTAGGATAAGTATGTAAAATGTTTCGTTTCAATAATCGTAATATTTGTGAACAAAAATCTGCCACCACTCTCAAACATTTTAATTGTAACAAGTTTATTAAATGCTTAATTATATTAGATGAGTTCATCCTTTCGAGATTGGATATTTATTAATAACATTTTTGGAAGGGAAGTAATTTATTGAATAAATTATCGCGAATATCTGAAAGACTTAATTTCTTTTCTTCCTACTTGCGCTTTCAGTTAGTCTTCGAATCTATTGGATTAAACATTCTAGAGTTTTTTTCAGGACTGTAGATCTTTCTATTGGCTCTTAGCTGCTCTTGGTAGGGGTTGACACGTTTCCCCTCCCGCCAACCTTTGGGAGTTTCGAATCACAAGAGCCGGTTTCGACAGAACTTACCCCCAGCTGTTATTCGACTGGTAGGGAAAATTCGGAAAGAATTCTTATATTCACTGTGAGAAAATACGAAAAACGGTTTATCAATAAACGCGCAACTTTAAAGCATGAGGAGGTATCTGAAATTTTCTAGTTCCTTCTTTGATTAAAAATGGTATCACGATTTAAATATGTATATGGTCGGGATTTGGATTTATGCAGTGTTATGGTAAGTAGCTTGTTTTATGGAGTCTAAATTTCACCTTATCTTGTTTTTTTTTTTTTTTTTTTTTTTGTTTTTGCAAATATTGAGAATTTATTTTTAAAAATTATTATTTATTTCAAGCGCTGCTAACAAGACAATAATTGGAATTTTAAACAGATTGCCAGTATTGTTTGAAAAGAAAAACATAGAAAATTTCTTAAAACATCTAAATTCGTGTACAACTTTTATTGAAAAATTAAGACCAAATGACTTAATTATGTAATTATTCTAAAATTACTATGCTATAAAGAATTTATACTTCGAAGAACTATACAAATAACACTACAAAAATTTTACAAAGAAGTTGATACTTTAAAGAAATACTACAAAAAAATTGTATAAAGAAGTTGATACTTCAAAGAATTCCATGAATAATACCGCAAAGAATTCTACAAAAAATTGTACAAAGAATTTGAATTATATTCCTTTCTTTTGCCAACTTTATGAATTTATAATGGGAAAAAAAGTGTGGATAAATTATACATATATATCCTTTTTTTCCCCCCTTTAAACATTACATCGGTAATATATCCAGAGTTTTCGATATTTTTTCATTCTTCGAGAACAAGAATAAATTCAACTTAAGTCACCTTTACTCTTCAATATAATTCAAGTTTAGCAGACATTTAACCAAGGCGCAGGTGGTAGTATGTCGCTCAAGTTATGTTTTTTTCTGGTAAATACTCAGCAATGTTTATCATTGTGTTTCGTTTCGAATGCTTTGCCAGTTAGATATATTTCTGTCGTGCGTAACGTGTTGGTAAGAATCCTTTTTTTAAGGATAAGTAGAGGAGAATTATATGGTGGATTGGGGTTGAAGAAAAGTGAAGGTTTTTCTGTCGATGTCAGAAATTGATTGGACAATGGTTTTTTAAAATTTTATTTAATCAAAATCTATTTTCCGCTTGGGCAAAAAAAAAAAAAAAAAAAAAAAAAAAACAGTAAACCCATTTATAAAGTTTTTCTATATTTTAACACTGACAGACTATAGTGTTCGGTAGATTTTGAAATCTAAAACTATTATTTTCTTCTAAATATAGTTCTATATATTTTTTTTCAGTAAGGAAAATTGTCAAAATAATTTTATTTTAAATTCTTCAGCAAAATAAACTTATTAAATAAATAAAAAATTGTTCGCTGTTTTAAATTATCGATCTAATAAATAGATGAAAATTGTTAAGCATATTTTTGCCAATGCTGACGATGACAAGAAGTTTGAAAATACTTTTCTTCACACACAGACAGTGGCATATATGGAATGTGCATACGAATAAAATTTTCTGATCTGATAACCCTATAATGCAATAAAATTTTCTTTCTGTAAAAATGATTTGTCTTGTAAAGAACGGTAGACCACGTTTCTTTACTAGATTTAATAAAAGAAATGGTAAGTTAAAAATAATTAATTAAGTATATGCAGTACAAAATAGATCGCGAAATTAAGGTATTTGACTAAATCAAAAACAATGGTTATCAACTATATTGGCGATTTTTTTAAAATTATTTCTTGTAGTTCAAACTTCTCCTTCCAAAACAATTTATATTTTCTAGGAAAAAGAAGGTCCGACCTATCATCTAGAGTCACATATTTTTCAGTTTAAATTTGACTTCAATTTTCTCAAAACTTTCATTTTCTTAAAAATTCTGCGCCGTTTATATCTCAAAAACCATTAAAGGTATATACATAAAAAATCCAGCGTGTGTTTTAAACAATATGGGCAATAAAATAAATCAAAAGTTTTATTGTTAGTGAAACACTTTTCCATTTATAGGTTTAAAAGTTTAAAAATTTAAAAGTTTGTAAATTTATGAAAAAAATGCATATACATGTATATTTTTTATCCATAATTATTTTGCTTCTCAAAATTTTTCTTAGATTTTGCTTCATTTCATTTCCTTGACCCTTTTGGTTAAATTTCATTAAAATTTACTACATATTTTCCTATTTATCAAAAAATATATTTTCAAATGATTTTGTTGTATTAATAGTATTTTGTATTATGATTGACAACACATCTAAAAACCATAGTTTGAAATAGTTTTTAAAAAATCCAATTTTTCAAAAATTTTTCTTCGAATGTAGACGGATACTTTAACATTTTGTTAAATGAACCAGTATAAACGAAAACATTATGAATCAGTATAAACGAAAACATTATGAATCAGTATAAACGAAAACGTTATACACTGATTCATTTAACAAAATTCTACAACCAGCTATTTTTCAAATAATATTTTAGTATGCTTGCAAAAAAAGACAAATAAAAATTATTATTTACAGTAATAATTAAATAAATATTAACGTTTAGTAAAAATGTCTCAAATAAAGATAACTTTGGGAAATATTTTTACGTTTTATTATTCAATAGTGTCTCAAAAATAGGAGATGTCGCCACCATTCTTTGGATTCGAAATTTGTTATGTGAAAAGTACTATTGTACTGTAAAGAAACTTACTTTAAGTTGCACTGATTACAGAACAATTATTCTTGATTTACATTGAAAATAAGGATAAATTAGTGCGGTAGTAGTAATCATCGCTGTATTAAAACATTTTTTTCTAATATAATAATGTTTTGCTATTCTGTTATGTGCTGTCGACTTTATTATTTTATACCATTTGTAAGCTATATGATGCATCGTGTGTGGTGTTTATACTAAATGATTTAAAAGGTCTCTTGGAAGAACAAATTTCAAATTTGGCCTGTACTAACTTCTTGGATAGCAGATAAAACCTCTTGCTAATTAGAAAGAGAATCTCAAAATTGTATTTAGATTTTTAGTAGTTAAAAATATTCGAAATTCTAATGTTTCTTTTAAATAACTTTAAAACCAAGTATTGCACAAAAGTTATCCAGTCACGCTAGATTAATTTTTGTATATTTCTCTACAATATACCGTTCTGTTTCTACAATACTTTTATTGTTTTAATAACTGGAATCGTACTCATCCGCTTTGTTATGATATAAATTAATTTTTTGATTTGCATATTATCGTTGATATATAATTAAGAATAATTGTTAAAATAAAATAAAGAATCAAGATAAAGTTACAAGAAATCATAAATTGCTCTGAAAACAGTGAATTGTTCAGACAATCGTTAATGAATTTTCATGCAATTTTTTCCTTTAATACTTCAAAATTATTATTAAGCAAAATTTATAACAATGTTGATCCTATTTATGGAATCGCGTGCAAAAAAATAACAAAATCATGGAAAATATTATTAATACTTTCACGGTATCGACGGGAAATGTATATATATTTCGACGTATCACTAATTAATTCTTTGAAATATTTAAAACAATAGATTTTAAAAAAACCTTGAAGATATTTTTATTTTGGCATTCTGTCTCTAAATTGCGTGATGTAGAAATTGTTGCAAACAAATGCAATGGCTGAAGTTATCAAATTGGAAAAAATAAATGAATGGAGTTACAAGCATCACGTTGCGATATATATATATATATAAGAACAGAAATAATATGTTGTTTAAAAAAAATGCAACCGATCGAATTCAGCTTAGTTGTTTAAAATAGTTGCAGACTTGTATTAAATTTGGGTTTTTCCTACAAATAAAAGAACATGAAGTAATTAAATGGTTTAAAAAATACTAGGATTTTCTTTTCTTTTTCGTCGTCTTCTTTTTTTCGTTTAACTTGAAGATTAATGTAAATATATATGAAAGCATTCGATGTTGATTCAGACGGCGCGCTTTCATTCATTGTTTTGTTTTTCCTTAAACATCTGTTAAGAGAATACATTCAAAAATAGAGGTATGTTTATACCAGCAGCGCATGAGGTAAGGGAAAATTTTCGAATCCTAAATTATTGAAATCTCTAATTCTAGGTTCTATTTTTAACTACATATTATTTTCTATCAAAAATTAAATTTTTCTTCCTGTGGTTTCCTTCTTTGCAACATTTATACTTTAAAAAAACCTGCTTTAAAAAATATGTTTGATTTTTTTTTTTTATCAAGGTGGTCGATAAAGGCTATTTTTAACGTAAGCAGTCTCCTTAATGCCTTTGGACGTACGTAAAAAATATAATTGCTTCATCTCCATGATTCTCCCCCTCCCCAAATTGGTGCAAGAAGCATCGATATCACGTTTGTCTACCTGTTATATCACTTTGTAAAATAAATAAACATTTTATTGAAAATATTAATAAAAGTAAAAAATAATAAATAGATAATTACAAAAAATTGTTTCCTAAGAAATAGAGAAAATGTTTTTAAGCATAATAAATGATTTATGAAAAATATGAAGATGGGGGGGGGGGTGAAAACCTTGTAAAGTAACAAAAAAGATTAAAAAATAATTTCCTGTATTCTACTTTCCAAACAATAACAGGTGTCGATTATAGAGAATTGTAAATATTTTTGAGTTGTGCTTTTACAGTTACTACCATTTAAAAACTCTTATCGTATTTGCATTTTTTCTAAAATAATTTCTTTGAAATAATATTACACTCTTATAATTTTATATTTCCTTGTTGTGTTGGAAATTCCTATTTTAATGTCAAGCATTAAGGCATGATCTATAAAATTTAAAGCCTTTGAATTTATTTTATAATTATTTCAGTGGATTTTTTTTTCTCTACAGTTGTCGTTTTCGTAGGGATGTGAAAGTTATATATATATATATATATATATATAATGCATGATTTCAGTTTTTATCACCTTCTAATAATAATGCTCATACAACTTGCGAAATATTATTAAAATCTTTCAAATAGTTTCTGCCTTAAGATATTTAAAAAATTTAGATTGAAAAAAAAAAAAAAACCGTTTTGCATTGATTATCATTAAAGTCAACCAAGTATGATTTATTCATATGTTTATCTTACAGGTCTGGAAGACGAACCAAATGTTTGTTTTCAGAAGAGAGTCGGGGTTTTTACAAAAATACTGATTTTATGTGTGTGAGGTAAGTGCACATTGTATTAAATCAGAGTAATAACTTATGAAAAGTGTAGAATTAATTAAGAGGCAAAAAATATATAATTGAATTTTTCAGTTGGCAAAATGTTTTTTCCCTCTTTATTCTTTTGAAACAAATTTGTTTTACAATAATTTTTTCCTAAGTAAAATTATTTTTATTATTAACTTACATCTATTCTAGCCATTCTACATTAAAAATTGTTGTGGCATTTTAAGATATGTTTCCAATCCAAAATAGTGTCGGGATATTATATTTAATGAGTTATTTTCTAATAAACTTTTAAGCATTTTTTAATAAAGAAAGAATCGTTTGCAAGTATTTATTAGTTAAAAAAGAAAAAAAAAAAATCTCCATTATCCTATACTTAACAGGGATTAAAATCACATTCATAACATTACAAAAATTTATGTATAGTTTATTAAAGTAATTGTATGGTTTAGCTATTTTATTTTAGTACTTTGGAATAATCCATAAACAAAAACAATTCCAAGAAATGCTGGTGTTTATTTCTGAATATTTACATTTCACTGTAAAAGAGTACAAAATCATTAATAATAAAACAGGGGAGGGGTGTTACTAAAATTGTTCATATATCGAATACTAAACGTCGGTAGAAGACTTTTTTGCATGCTGCTCCAAATTCAATCTTGTCTAACATGCTAGGACACCTATATAGATATTTACTGTTATTTACTTAATAAAGCACATTTTGATGTAATGTATACTTAAATTTTTAATAATTTAAAGATTTAAATTAGGAAAAAATATCCACATTTTTTTTCACTTGATATAAAACATTGTCCTTAGATTCGGTCACTATCCACGTCAACAAATGCTTTTGCTATACGGAATTTCCATAAAGAAACGATTGAATTGTTTCATACGTCCAAATCCGAAAGTATAAGTTTAGTCAATGGAAATGCATGAAATGTTACTAGAAAATAAATTATTATGCTTGAACTTGAGGCTTAAAAATTAACATTTTGCAAATTTTAAGAGAGTTTAATTATTGTTTGAACTAAGATCAAAATGCAATGGGATAAAAATTAAAAGAATGGGAAAGGGGGGGAAATGGGGATGGGGGCACTTCAAGCAGAAAGAGTTTTTTGTCTAGTTTTATTCTTTTCATAAAACTGAGGTGAAATGAATGAATATTGTACATACTCTAAATGTTAATGCTTTTTCTAAAAATTTCATAATCCTGCGAACTAATTAATGCTTACACTTGTCTTTGTTTTTTTAAAAAAAATATTATAAATCTTATTAAAAAAATTTGTATGTTTTCAAATGCGAATATTTTTCTTTCAATTATTACGCCTTTTTTTTTTAAATGTTAAAGCAATACCTATAGATTTCCTGTCTTTAAAAAAAAAAAAAAAAAAAAAAAAAAAAACTATTTTATGATACAGGACTGCATTCCGATCGTTAATAAAAAAATATCGTGGCTTAGTTACTGTTTCATGGTTCGCCAATGATATGTAAACAGAAATATATTTCTTATAATTAGAATTTCTTTTTCTACTTTGAATTAACCAATTGTTTTAACTGACATCTGAGATGCTAAAACGATATTTTTTCCTTTAATATCCTGGCATAATACAGAGGAACCACATATGATTCAAAAGTTCAGTACAAATTCAAATGCCGAGACGATTTTGAAATACTGTAGAGTTTAATTGTGGAAAAGCATTCTTGCATGGAACGTCAGCCATGCCAAGCGTGGTATTCTAACATAAATACAGACCATTTCAGAATGCAATATTTCAAAAGTAAAGTCACGTGAGGTACATTCACGTAACAGAGGTAACTGATCATGACGTCTTACACTGTAGTGTGACGTCATATCCTTTTATAAAATGCTTTGTAAATTTGAAAAATAAATAAATAAAAAAAAATTAATGAAATTCACCCGATGTATATGGAACATGTATCTTCAAGAGCATAAAATTTGTCCAATTTTTATTAATTAGTATATAACGAGTGTTAGTTCGATGCTGTATTAACGCAAACATTTATAAATCCTTTACTTTTTGTACATTTAAGGTAAAGGAAAGATCGAAAATTTCTAAATGTTAATGGTTTGATTTAATTTAATTTGGCTGACTCGCGTCGTTTTTTAGAACGAAATAAGAATTTGATTATTTTAGAAATAAAAATGCGAATTTTCGGAATAATGTAGCATTATGGAAAGCTGTGTTTAGTAGAAGTTGGTGTCTATCTTATTTGTTCTCAGAAATATGCATATAATCAGTGAAGTTATTCTTTGTGACTAATTTAGGGGGTGGGGGAGCCATCAGTTTATTTGTTTGGCTTATGTTCCATTTTTAATTATATGGAGATTATTGGAGACACATATATAACTTCTCATAGGACAAAGTACAGGATCCGTACGCCATTACATGTACAAATCCACAATCTATATTTTAATTTTGCAAATTTGTGGGTTATGGGATAAAATTTTGAATTTTGATCAAACTGTGAGGGTAACATATGAACCGTAATAACTTTTCTCTAAAAAATTTAACTTCTCATTTATGCTTTCCAAGGAATATTTAATGTACTTTAATTTTACTTGCACTGGGGAACCGAGCCTAGAATCCACGATTTCTCATTTGGAAATTAAAACTTCCTCACAATAAATCTCCAAAACTCAAGCTACAATTAAAGCATTAAGTAATATTCTAAAATAATCAAATTCTTATTTCGTTCTAAAAGGCGTCGCAAGTCAGCCAAAGCTCAAGCTACAATAAACTCATTTCTCGAATAGGATGCATTGTCTTATAAGTGAAAATAAGAAAGTTCACATTCCGGCGTTTGTTATTATTGCGAATATTTCGAAAAACTTATAATGCAAACTTTGACTTTTAAGATCAAACTCGTTATTGCATTTAAGTAAAGATAAAGAATTTTCGTTTGACTTGATTGCGTATTCTTGAGTTGATATAATGATGAATTGCTAATTTGATCTATTCGGCTTTATACAAGAAAGGGAAGGAGGAACTATTTGCAACAATCTCAATTCTGTAATCTAAATATCGGTTAGTTCTTTCTGTCTCCGTCATTCTTCTGTATTTCAAAATTGGAAATTGTTTCATTAAGACAATATTCGTTGAGGAAACTTTGAAAAAAAAAATTATAAAACATCTAAAATAAATAAACAAAAAATCTTATCCGGATTTGAAAAATAAAATTAATGAATAAAACACTTTTTTACCAATTATTGTTCTGTGAATTAAAAAAAACAACAACTGGTTTTTAAGTAAAATGAATGTCAAAATTTATTTATAAACTGTGAGCTGTTTTATATTGATTTTTTTGGCTTTATTGTAATTTAAGATATGTTCAATGCTCTGTTCTAAATGCCAATTTAATTAACAGGTTTTACAATACATTATAAAAATTTTGTTTTTAAAAATGATGTTGATTTTTTTGAATAGAAAAAAAATTAGTAAAATAGATAAAATACATTTATTTATTCTTTGTTTCAATCAGAATTTTTTAAATAATAAATCTAATTTTATTCACTGTTCTTTGAGGTCTAATACGGCCTTTGAGATTTTCATACATACATTACGATCATTTAAAATTAGACTCAGAACTGAAAAAAAAGAGAAAGATTGTCTACATTCTTGTTCTGTCCCGATTTCATTCTTTTACAAAAAGTGGTATATATAACTATTTCCCTTCTTAAAAATGACTAAAAATAAACAATGTTCAATAATCTAAAAATAATAAAAGTTCTAAATAAACAATGTGTTGATGGTCTTTATAGTTAAGTCATGTCATCGGCCATCATTAAATATTAAAAATTACGTTATCTCCCCCCCCCCTATTTTTTACCATTTATAAAACACTCATTATTCACTTTTAAAACGACAATAAATAAAATGAAAAAATAATTTATTTCATCATATACAGCATAAACTGTTTCGAATAAAAACTTTATTTTGTTTAATGGTTTATTATTATAATAAAAAAATTAGGAAAAGAAAATTCAATTAAAGGTCAGGAAACAAGTGTTTTTTACTACGGATGTTGTTTTTTAAAAAAACTGAACACGTGTGATCGCGTGTGCAGATATTTCCAAGAATGGATAATAGAAAATGATATTTGATGTGGCTGCCAAAAATATATTGAAATAGTTTCTTACTCTCCTTTTTTCTTATAGTAGAGATATTAACTATATCCATTTATTACATTACGGTAATAATTTACTTAATTATTAAAAGTTATTTGCAACTAAGGTTATTTTAACCGAATGATTTAAAAATGCTTTATTTATGAATATTTATTTGTTAAATAATCACATGTGATACTAAAGCCTATAAGGATATAAGTATTCTTTGCAATATTTATGTCATCTGCCGTATTCTATCTTCTTTTATTTAGAATAAAAAACAATGGCTATATGTATTGGCGCTCTATAAAGTAGGCCGTTTGTCCTAGAGCTCTATAATGTAGGCCGTTTGTCCTATTTTGGCATCTCGAAACGTTTTCTTTCCCCTTTTTTTTAAAAAAAAAAAATTTAATTATTAAAAAATTAGCAAGCGTTTTGTTGCGATTTTCCGTGGTAGCATCCGAAAATATAATAGCACAAAAACGCTTTTTACATCAACTTAAATTTTTTTTAAAATTATATTTACAATGACACCAATTTTTAAACATACAATTTTTTTTTATATTTAATCAAGTTTTAAAAAATATTTAATGTATATTTTGCAACAATTTATTTCACAAACAAACAATTAAAAAATCAAGTTTAATCTGTTGGAACATGTTATGTATGCATAGGAAAAATTAGCTTATATCAATTTGTAGCCATCACATAAAAAATGCTCAAATTAAATTGTTGTCGAAAAAGTTTTAAAATGAATTGAAAGGTTTAGTCTAACTTAAGCCTTTCAATTCTACACCTTTTTTATTTTTCTAGTTTCTACTTTTAATGACTCATCAGTATATGTCTGCAAGAAATAGAATAGAAATATTATATTTTCTAGAAGAATAAGTATAAGAAAAAGGTGGGTTTATTTATTTTATTATTATTGTTTTTTTTTTTTTGAATTTTTAAAATATGTATGAATTTAATTCAATAATTCTATTTGATTTATGGCAAACCTGATTTATTCATAGATATATTCACTCTAATCGGGTCCCAATATTTAATTTCTAAATATTTGGAATTAGGCATATACATCTAAAGGAAAATATCATCTAAGTGAAGTAAAGAATGCTAGTTTATATAATTTGAGTCTATGATTGTTCCAAATTTTTTTTGGTATATTTTTGGTTCTATATTTAGTAAAATATTCGTAAGCCACTAACATTTTTAATAAAAAGACAGGTCCACACTTTTGCGAATGAAACTGTATCACATATGAAAACTTGAGTATTAAAATCTTATTAAAATGCGCTATTTTAGACCACTCTATTGACCATCTCAAAGAAAGAAATGTAAGTGTCCAGAGTTTTGTAAAATGACCAAAGAAACGTAAAATCAGTGCCCACTGTTTCTACTAGGTTGGTTAATCTAAAATTAAGAAATTGTTAATTGTCCTGAAATAGTGATTTTTAAAATTTCATAACCCCATTAGATTTAGTCACAAAAGATAGAAACTATTCTTTAAAATAATTTTTTACATTTTTTTTAAATTTAAAAATTATCGAATTAAAAATATTTTACTCGATAGGATTCCAAAAAATCATATAATCAGATTTCATAATTTTTTTTCAAAAGTAATTTATTGATTGAAACAAAATAAAATACTGTTATTTACATCATATGGATTCTTTCAGAAGTAAAACTAAAAACTGCATTTTATAACTCAGAAATTTTTATTGAATAATATTACTTGCATTATGTATGTATAAATAAAATATTGTACATATATAAAATATTGTAATGCATATAAAATTTCCAAACTGAATAATTTTGTTTTCTGTATTTATATATATATTTTAAAAGTTTCAATGTAACTATTATCACTTCCACTTGAGTTCAAATTTTACTGGAGCTGATATAAAATTAGAGACGCATATTACAATGAACAGAACGCATAAACCTTTTATAATAGCATAAATTATATGGCACACATTATTGCTTAAACTTAAAAATATCTTACTAGAGATGATATTAAGAGATCCAGTTATATAAGATATGTAATCAAACATTTTAGTGGGCTTTAATCCCAGTGAATCAGATGATTACCAAAGGCTGTTAGTATAGTGTATAAATAATGTAGATGTATATCTTTTCAAGTGATTAAACAGCAACAATGGTGCTGGAAATGAGACTTATCTAGATCCTTCTGTACTTTTTCAAAGATAACCAATAATCAAACTAAATATTGGATCATCTATTTTCAGCCATAAATACGGCTGTATTATTTCCTTTTTTTTAAAGTAAAAATATGCCTTTAGATAGTATCTAAATACAGTAAGTTTTCCCTGTTGCTTTTATTATTTGACTTGCATCATGTCTTATTGTAAAGACCGAACATCAGTAACAACTGAGACTCTCTAAATCCTGCAACCCAAAGAATATATCTCGTGTTTTCCCAGAATGAAAATAAAACGACGCCTGATCTCAACCAAACCAGATAGCAGCGTGCAGACAAACCCTACATCTTTATTTTGGGCGAACAGATAAAAATGTCCACTTCACTATCAGGGCGTTGTGCGCTCAACCTTCATCGCATGACGCTTCCTCTCTTTCGTTGCTCAGAGAACGTCAAAGGGAGCTCAGAAATGGCCCTATATATTAAAGCAGTTCACTCTAAAATGTTATCGAGAGAGAGAGAGGGAGAGGGAGTAGTCTCCTGGGTGGGGAGGAAGGAGGAGAGGAGAATACTCTCCTATCATCGACCAACTGTCAATGCTGAGAACATGACAGTCGAGAGAATGCATTCAAAGTATTATTATTTTGTCTCCTCGTTGTCTGCGTTGCGCAATACGAAGATAGTGGAAGTATTGTAATAATAGAGGGCTTTCGAGGTTTGGGAGCAAAGAATAAAGCTTTCATTTTTTTTTTCTTTCTTTTCTTTTATAGAAAAACTCTGCAAATATTTATGAAAAATTCTGAAATTTCCAGATTAGTTTTTGAACCGAGGGACTTTATAAAGTATATTAATCGAATGATTTTGGTAAACCAAAAAATAAATATTCGTGGTGGGCGGGGAGTCCAGTCTGTCGTGTGATACGTTAATGTTCGACTTAATTTACTTAATTTAACTTAATTTAAAAGATATATTTCAGTAAATTTATTTTATATTTAGTTATAATTAATTAATATTTTATGTTTTAAATTATGTTAAATGTTTATTAATTATAGTAACTGTTGTATAATTAAATTCCTATTTTCTTCCTATATAAATAAATTAACCAAAAATTAATTAATAAAGAAGACAGTTAGAAAAAAAATAATTTCTCCTTCCTTTTATTGATACATATTTAGAGATTTTTCGAAAAATAAAACAATAACTAAACTAAAATAAGTAAAGATTGCTATTTTTGGAATTTATTTTACGTTACCTTTTAAAGTAAAGACAAGCTTGGTGGAGGGGGAAAAATAATCAAAATGATGATAATTTAGGTTCGAAATCTGATAAATTGGCGGTTCCTGCATGTTGAAAATGATTAAGAAGTTCTTAAATAGTTATTAATTTGCTAGACAAACCAAAAACAAAAAAAAAAAAACAATGGAATTCTTTAGGTTTAACTACGGAAATAAAATGTTTCTATAAATTGAATACTAGACTTTTAAGACATAAATTAATTTTAAAACTTTCGAACTTAGGAATTTACACACACACATGCAAAATTCTTGTATATAAATGATTAAAAAATGCTGCTATTGTCAAAAAAATTTTTTTACGGCGATAAATTTTGCCAACTAAACGATTGTCTATGTGTATGTGTACATGTTAATTGAAAAATAATTAAATACAACCCAAATAATAGGAGTGCCATCTTATATTCATCAAAATCTTTTGTACAAAAATTGCATTTCCAAAAATAATTCAAAAAACCGTTGTTTTACTCGAATCGTAATTTAAGGTATGTGCCTACCTTCGGAGACTTTTTTTTGAAATATTTAAATTTTTCAGAAACAAAAGATGTTTTTATTTAAAATGGGGCAAAAAACTTTAAATCTAAATGTAATTTTTAAAAAAGTATTATTAATTTTGGAAATATTGGCAATTTTTAGTCAAATTTTAGTGAAAAATTGCACTTACGGTAAACTTCCTACCAAAAATTCTTTTTTATATAGCTCAATAATATTTATACACGACATAAATGATACCCTTATCTGTGTTATGAAGTAAAAAATTTGCAAAATTTTGAAAACTTTTTGAAATATTGGAAATTTTGTGTGAAAACTCATTTTTTTTAAGGAAAAAGACATGTTTTTATCACAAAAAGAGCAATGAAATTTTAAAAAATGAAAATAGAGATTAGATTTTTAGTTCATAACACAGATAATACATATTTAAACATTTCCTCAAAATTTCAATTCAAAATCTTAAAAAGAATTCTTTTGGTAATGTTTAGCGGAAAGTAAAATATTGAAAAACATAGTTTTCCAGAAAACACATTTAAAGATTCTAATGCACCATAAAAACTTTTTTACTCCTTTATTATTCTTAAAATTCACCATATTTGTATGTTAAGCCTTTTTTAACTTCATTTTTAACTAATTTTGATTTTTTTTTTAGCTTTCAGCTTTTTTTAGTCAGTTTAGGGATGGGCAATGATTGACGCTTTGATTTTTCAATAAGCTCATCATCGATTCCCATCTAGAGTTTTAAAGTCAGAGGATTAATTGGAATTTTCAAATGTTTAAAAATAAGCAATAGTCCTCTATATCCAGAATTGAACAATATTGCTGCCATATAAACCCCTAAAAACAAAGTTTCCTTCTCCACTAAATGCTCTTTAGGTAAAATTGATCACAATATGTTATTGAAACTCTTATCATTGTTCTGTGTTATACATGCAAGCAGTTTTTTAGTAATTCTCTGTCACAGTGCTCTAAATATGTGGATTTCACAACTTTCATGACAGAACTAGGAATACCTGGTGATTTCTCTGATTATTTTGTTCCGTTGCTCATAGCTTGCTGATATCGACACCAACTATCACGACCTTCTGGTCACTGCCCATACACTAAATTTCTACTGCTTGAACAGCAGTGAAAGAAAGCAGCTATAACAGCTGATTGCATTTTTGCAATAATTCTAATATTACTACGGATAGCAATTCCTTAGTAATTTTAAAGTTAATCGATGAATTTATATGTTAATTTTCCTTTCCCATCGAGTCTTTAGATTTTCTTTTTAAGTTTCCTCTGTCTAGATCCCACTCTTTTTTGCCCTATACATTCGAGTTTGGTAACAGTGTCCTTTCCATAGACATCATTCACTTTCAAAAAAGTCTTAGAGTTATTATTACCAAAATGTTCATTGTATTGCAATTCTCGTTTAAATACTGAATGTTCAAAAACTCGACATTCCCCAGCAGCTTCCATATTTTCTGAAGACCCTTGTAGTTAGAGCATTCATGGTCACTAGTTATTTTCCTTTCACACACTCTACAGTACTGCGTCATCACTTTCAAATCCAATATTTTCCCAGTATCTATGGATATACGAGGACAAGCTACAAACGATAATAGTATTCCCGTTCAGCTACTAAAACTTGAATTAAAAAACTGCTGCCAGATAATAAAAAAATAATTAAAAATGAAAAAAAAAGAAAAAAGAAATGTTTATTTATATTTTAAAAACAGATTTTGGCCTTTTTACCGCTTAAAAGTTACAAAATAATCGCGTAAATGTTTTGTTTACATTTTTACGCCCCTTTAAATTTCCACTTCCGGTTTCAAAAAGTCAACTTCCGGTTTATTAATTAGGCGGTAACTTCGCTTCTAATTAACGTAAGAACAAAAATGAAACAGTTTTGGAATCTTAAATGTATGGGCTGTAAAATGCGCGTGTAATAAAAAATTCGACAACTTTCACGAAATGTATTTTAGGGTAGGCACATACATACCTTAAGAAACTTGCAATCACGGAATTGTAAGAAAGACATTAGAAAGTTTCTATTTCTTTTTTACTTTTACACTTGTTCCTTTATTTTTTTCCGTGCATTATAAACTGAACATTTTTATGTAATTTTTTCTTCTTAATAGTGTAATCTGAACAAATTCAAGATAACATTAGTTCTGGAAAAAGTTATTTTCTTAGAAAATAAAACAAGGGAGTGAAGTTATGAGCAGCACGTGTAAGATTAACTACATGTTTTAAGAAGGGTTTTATTTTACCATGCTTTTTTCGGCAAACAGATTTAACGAGAAAGAAAACGTTATCAATCGAAGTTATAGGTCCATAAGTTAAAGGCTCCGAAAGTTGAAAGCTGCTGTAGATAACAACTGCAAAGATTCTGCGAAGCCATTTTTCCTGTTTGTTCTCCATCCTTCCTTTCTTTCAAAAAGCACATCTGCGAGTTTTTATAAAAGGAAAACCGATTTTGTTTTCCACACACAAACGATATCAGTTAAGATTACCGTTGAAGACATGCGCCTGTTGTGTCCTACAGGGAACTCGATCGCACCTTGTCTCCTTGCGGAAATGTGTTCGATTTCCATCCGTTCTATCCCTTCCCCTATCTCTACCTCTGTATTTCATACGTAAAAGGAAGGTGTTGGAAAGCGACCCCGTTTTTCATTTCAGTCGCAATGAAAGCTGGTGTGTACTGTTTTTCTGGCTGTTCATTTTCACTTCATTCTGATGACTATCTTTTAACAATGCTCTACTGTAAGCTGGTTACGTGTTTTTTCATCTTAGAACAATGTGTCTTTTTTTTTTTTATTTCTTTCTTTACAACAACCCTACATAAGATTTTTTTTTTTTAAGGATACCATTCAGCTACAAAGATGACGTTACCGTTCAAGAGGAATTTTATTTTTATACTGACGTGAAAAAATTATAATTAAAAGTATAAATTTTGAAAAATTAAAAGTTGTTTGGATTTTGGAACTATAAAAATTCTTTAAAAGCAAGCTAATGCTCTGATATAAATCGGCATGTTTGCTAGGCTTTTATGTTAAAATAATAAGTTATTGCATTATTACTTCTCCCCTCTCCCCCTTGACAAAAATTCATTACACCTATCCCCCGATTTACACTGAGATAGGTTCCTTAGAAAACCGTGTAAATCGAAATCGTTGATTCTTATACGTAAAACCGTGTAAATCGAAAACAAACTAAAATGTGCATAATTCAGTCATTTATTTCAACGTAAAATAAAACTAAATATATCTTAAAAACATAAAAATAACTGTCTATTTATAAAATAACAAAAATATAAGGTATATTTATGTAATTCATTTTACATATAGAAATGAGAAATATAAATTAAAAAATTTAATCAGAAATTTAGTTACTGTTAACACTTTTGCAGACTCTCAATCTTTTATTCCTGATTGGTATGATATCACTTTCATCACTCGATAGTGGTTGATGCGATTCAAGTTCGATGCTAGATGAATTAGATGCTAGATGAATTCCGGGTCGGTGCAAATTTAAAAACCGTGTAAAAGTGAAATCGTGTAAACCGAGTGCCGTGTAAATCGGGGGATGGGTGTATATAGTTTTTAACATAATGATACTTACTAGGGTGACATACTATCTATAAATTGCCTAATGAGAAAATCGACCTAAACATTTTGTAGAATAGTCCGGTAGTTCTCTATTTACCTAATGTAGCACTTTATTACTTCTGGATTATAGGCACTCTTTAAAATTGCTGTTTTTCAAAATTTTAATTATCAAAGTGTTATAATTTTTTCTGTAGAACTTCTGATTATATTATTGCATGAAAACCATATTCACATCATTTAAATGGAGAGGGGTGTAAAAATGTTATTTAGCGATGTGACTAAAGAAGAAAAAAATTATAATATGTTCTTTAAATTTTAAAAATAATTTTGAGTAAATATATTTTTATATTGGCTTATAAATTAGGCATTGCAACTGAATATTTTTTTATACGTGGGTTATTATTTCGATATCAAAACTAGAAACATCAATTACTTATAAAAATGGAATAAAATATAAAAAGTGGAACATTGAAAGAGAAAAAATATAAAAAGAAATGAAATGATTCTAGTCTGAAGATTTGTCTTTCAAAAACTTCAGCTTCTTGAGATTTTCGGGTTGCGAGGGTTTATTACATGGACGAAAGTCTCTCACAGGTTTACATCCCTGCTTTGAATGTGATTCTTTATAAAGTCTTCAAGGCGGATTAAGTTCATTTTCTTCTATATTTTTTCCTTCCAAATATTTGTAATTTATTCAATTTTTACTCCATTTATTGAATATTTCGAGTTTTGGATAACTTCATTTGTGTTTTAGATATAGCAGCACTGAAAAGCCAATGTCTTCCTCTTTCTTTTTGTTCAATTTTGGACTAGATAGATGCATGCAATTATTATCTGCTGATGAACCAACCTTACTTAAAATATTCGTTTCAAAAAATAATATTTTTGGATTTAAGCTATTAGTATAAACACTGATAGGATTATTATATATCTTCGTATTATGTTGTTTGATATGATGTCAATTCGCTGTGTTCTCTTAGCTTCCTTTAGTATTTGATAAAATAACTGACAATATTTGATGTAATGTTCATTTTCTGTCTTATGTTCGTCATCACGCTAGTCGTCAATAATCTAACTTGTGTAAACGAACTTGTGATGTTGTTACGAAAATAAAACTATAGCGACACTAAATGTTCTTTCACATGCACACATGAAATATATGACTTGTTTAGTACGTTGCTAGTTTTAAAAGCTATTGAAATCACTGACAGATATTTTTACAAACTAATTATTGATCACAGAATAATAATGACGCGATCAACTGAGAAATCTTTTATTTAATGAATTTTTGATAATTATTTCGAGTTTATGAAAAAATTAATTTAGTGTATTTATTAGGTTTTATACATTAATAATAGGGTCACACATTTTTACTTAGTCGATTTTGTATATTGATGCCATCTTTGTTCTTAATACTTGATCTCATTGGTCCATCTTAATTCCAAATTAAAATCGATAATGAATTTCGTCTATAATCTGGAAGTATTTTAGAAAAATGTCCGTCTTTCTGTAAGTTGAAACAATCTACAACTCTCTCGGTTGTGCAAAGTACAAATGAATTACATTGTTTAAATTTGCTTTTCATCTCTGAAAGAAAATAATCCACCATACGGATGCCATGTCACAGTTTAAAACATTCCAGAGAATCTTGATGTTCAGTTTCCATCTTGAGCACATCGTTTGCTGCAGTACAGGAAGGAGGGAGGAGAGGAATAACCGATGCCAGAGTTCACATTCGAAGCGAAGAAGAGACCTTTAAGGATTTAGCAACGCATGTAATACTAATCACGAACTCTCTCTCCCTTGGAAGTCGTTTAGTCGAGGTATTCGCCCGCCGCTGCAGGAAATTCATTAGGGCCTTCACGGAAAGCCTTGAGCTTTCTCCCTGACTTGGGCTTTGAAGATGGCCTCTTAATGACTACGAGACCTAGACGTTGATTAGGTTCATCTCCTTATAGTTGCTTTTTTTTCTGCTGTGATTATCTTCTGACATTATATTTGAATCTCGAAAATGGAAAGATAACGATTCATCTGACGATCGATTTTTCCTGTTTATTGATGCTTTGCTGTTGAAGTGACAGCCAATGCTCTATCAGGAAAAATCTTTGGATTTTGGGGCAGCCAACCGTAGACGTCGACAAAAGACTGGGAGGGAGACACGATTTTCTATGCATTTTCGAAGTATGCAATAAATGGTTGTTTAACAGGGGGAGTACAGAAGTAGATAGTTATCCATGTTCAGTTTTTGTGCGACGAAATAAAATGGTGAAACAAAAAGCATAATAATTATTCCTTGACTTAAAGGAAGATAATGTACAAATAAGACGATGGACAAATGCATTTCATGACGACATTAAACCTAACACGTGTGCGCCTTAAAATGATAGTACGTCCTCTTAAGTCTTTTTAATTTATACGCAATTCTGCTTTTTAAAATCTTTTTTTGTATTTCAAATAAAATCCTTTTTTACTCTTTTTGCCTATATTATTTGCAGATTAATTATACATCCGAGAAGGAAAATGAATTTTACTTAATAATGACTTGTTTGTGTACTTTTGTAAATGTAAAAACTTTTTTTTAAAAAAAGATCGAGAGGTAAACTTATTATTAGATGAAGATTGACGGATAAAATTATTATGAAATTTGTTTTAGAAATAGAGAAATAGAAGAGAAGGCATCTAGAAATAATAGTTTTTTAGGACCTATAATTTTTTTAAAAAAGTAAAGCTTTGTTTGAAATAAATATTTTGTTAGATTCTGGAGCCAAATTCGTTCCAAGATATTAAATATTTTTTGCCTATGCTTTTACATAATAGATTATTATTTTAACCAGAAAGGGAAAATTAGAATTGATACCTCTTCCCCGTGGTCTGGGCGTCCCGGTTCGTTCTTGATTGTCCCCTTGTGTTCTTTCTGTGAGGTGTGGGAACGTGCCTCCCGGTTAAAAAAAAAAAAGGTTGTGCAAGCGAATGTGACGCATGAAGTTGCTAAGTTATACTCTGGACCTTAATTGGCGCTACTGAAAAAACAAGAGACGCTCACTCGGCTTAAATCACTGCCAGCGGGCTTGTAATATACCATACTTCACAGCATTGATACTCTTTGACATTTGAAAATTACCAACAAAGCATCTAGGCATATAGTGAACAAATATATTTCAGCATTTCAAAATATTTCGGCATGCATACATTTCGGTATTTCAGAAATTCATATACTTAATTATGCGTTTAAATGCTTTAAGTTTCAAATTTACTTGCTGTATAATATTTTTTTTTTTAACTCTGAAAGTGGTAAGTGCGTATAAAGTGAAAAATTGACGATGTTGTAACTTTTACGATGCTATTGAAATTTGTTCGAACTGGAGAATAATTTTTGATGGAAAAATAAATTAAATCAAAAGTTGAATACCAAATATAGAGGTGATAAACAAGTTTTAATATCAAAGTTTAGTTTACTTCTGACGTTCACATTTAAATGCGCTAAAGTTGCTCTTTTTAACTGTTCCAGACGTTCCGTGTTTGCTTCAATCTTTCACCGAATTTTAAAAATGAATAAAAAAAGAAGAGAAAAATATCGTCCGGGTCTCTTTTTATCACATCACGAACCCTTTTTTTTCCCATTCCGCTTCATTCACAGAGACAGACGTTGCTTCCTCTCTAGTTACGTCTGAGGTGACGTTGGTTCTCTTGTAAAGTCGCTTTGTTGCGTAGAATATCACCTTTAAAAACGAATTCATTTTGAAGGATGACTTTTTTTTGCTGCAGATGCTTTTGAAAAGACTTGAATTCTCTGTATCGAGGACGCTTAAGTGCATTTCCAGGGCGATCGCCGTCACATTCTAAATCATACGTCTTTATTAATGCTGTTTTGTTTCGAGCTGTATTCAGACTTGAAGTTGCTTTTTTTTCATGGTGCAGAAAGAAAAAGTGAAGATATATTGTTACAAAGTGTATTATTGTTGAATAAAGAATGGTATGTCTTAAATGTACCTTTTAAAAATAAAGTTAAATTATGCTTGCCTCTTTTGAAAAACGATGTTTCGTGTTACTCTGAAATTTTACTGCTTATAAAGGTTTATTATTATTGTTATTATTATTTTAAAGGAAAAATATGTTGCATCCTTGATCATGTTTTGATCAATGATTACATTTTTTTTTCCTAATCGGATATTATATATTTTCTTAATATACTTGTTTCCACTAGAAAATAAAAAGGAGGGGGGCGAAAGACCAAGAAAGATTTATAAAATAATGGTTTAGAACTAAAAAATTGTTCACAATTTTTTGAATAGATTTTTATCAATCAAACATGAAACATTTTGAATAAAACCTGTATTATTCATATTTTCTTTCGATGTTTGAGTTTTCATTTAATTTCGATTTGTCTGTTTCATTTCTATATTGCTTTCTTAAATCCTTAGAAACCTGACCTCTTCTGGGTAATTGCGCTTTCTCAAATTCATTTAACGAGGCGTTATCTTACAAGAATTTCGCAACTTTCCGGTGTAACATTTCTAGTTAACCAACCGATCTTGTACAAGAATTATATTCTGAAGTTCTCCGAATGTGATCGATTAGTTACGCTCAATTAAAATGTCACTCAGACAGTTTTATACGTGAACTGGATATTGCATTATGACCAGTGGATAGACCAGATTTTTAAAGCTTTCTCAAATCCGTATAAGAAAACTCGCTTTTTTTTTTTCCCTTTCATTCGAACCCGGGGCATTATTGTTATTATATGATTGGAGTTAAATAAGTGGCTGAAATTAGTTTATTGATCGGATCAATAAAAAGTTTATGAATAAAACTATGTTTTACTATCAAACATTCTCATTAAACTGAACGTTTTTAAATCTTTATGCATGTATAAGGGGGCTAATTTAAAAATTTCGTGTAGCTCTTGCATCAATGGTGCCTTTTCTGGAAATCCTTTTAATTCTCACCTGTTGTAATGTTGCTAATATTAATCTACTGCATCATTAATTCTTGAGCATTCTTGGTTCATGTTAATTCTAATCCTCTAAATCTCCCCTCCCCGCGCCTCTTGAAATCAATCTAATTCTCATCCTCTAAAATGCATTTGCGAAAGTTAACAGTTGTTAAATCTAACGGTTTGTGCCTATAGGTTTCAACAGACAGATATATATTCACCTATTCGATTTCATAATTTAGAAGTAAAAGTTATACCCGATGGACTGATATCCATTTTTCATTCCCAAATGCAGGAGAAATTTGTCAGTTATAAGCTTATTAGCCCTTATGTTCTTAATGAAATGAGAAAATAACATTATATGAAAGAAAATACGAGCCTTTACGCAGTCTCTGATTCGTATATCTTTGTTTTGCGTGATCCTGTAATTGTTATTTTGAGTGGATCTATAGCCAGTATTTGCTCTAGTGTGTTATCAATGAAATAAATATAATCTCTCTATATTCTTGTAAGGGTTTTTCTTTTTGTGAGCATCACGTGGAAATAGTCAATCAGATGTCAGAAAATGAACAGATATTTCACATTTAGTTGGACAGCGTGTGAGAATGTTAACGTGCTTATGGAAAAACAATTAATGCAATAATGATTGTAATCTCCCGAAAAAAAGCAGTACAATTAAATTAAAAAACAAATACATTTGATGATCTCTGGTTATTAAACGTTAGATTTTGTATTTTGGAAAGTAACGAACTATTCAGTTTCTGCGTATACCTTCACTCATTGCCGAACATTATGAAGTAAGTGTTTTTTTTCCCTTTCTTACTGCCATTTATTACTCGATTGATTTTTCTATTTCTAGTTTTTACAGTTTTCATGCTATGTGAACGCTAAAAAGTGAAATTCTAATTATTGTTGCAAAGGAAATTATTCTTAGACAGTGAATTACTACTTATCAGTGTTTTTGTTATTGAGATTCTTTTTTAAAAAAAATTTCCAACGTAACGTTAATGCAGGGAATTGTTGATTTTTATCTTTTATTAATTGACGATATGATTTCTGTCAAAACTGTTGGATATTTCACTGTTACTTCATATTTCTTTAACTCATAAAGTAGATTGCATGAATTTAGTTCTTTAAAATTTATAATTATTCGATTGAATTTTACTTTTGTCTTTATACCATCATCGGGAATATTCTCACTGTCCTTCCTGCTTTGTAAATAGTTAATTACTCAATACGAAATTTAGAATGATTATTTTAAAAAGACATATAGAATAATATTAGATTGATTCTTTCGGTAGTTGATATCTGAGTGTAAAAAGTGTTCTGCATCAATTTAAGTGATTCGTTTTTAACTTTTAAATGATGCTTTAAAATACATATAATCTTTTCTACTTACTGGAAATTTAATTATGGTTTCCTCCATTACTTATTGTTTGATTCAAGTCTAAACTTTGCTGTATTGAGGTATGCATCACTTGTATTTTCCCTTTTTTAAAATCGAATTGAGTAATTTATTGCATTTCTGACTTGGAATAAGAAGATCCTTTCATAAAAATGAACCATAAAAAGTTTGATTAAACAATTACATTTTTAATTCGATTAAATATTGTTTTTTGGAATCAGCATCATTTAATTCGAAGCCGTGCAATGTAAAGATCGTCATCGCTTGGTTTAAAAAAAAAATAATCGATGAATTGTTAATAATCTGCATTTGAGATCTGATAAACTCGTATTTGTTTGATTATCTAATCGTTGTTTATCTGAATTCCTCTTCTATCAGCCTAAACATTGGCTTTTCATGTCTATATGTATCGGAAGTCACTTGAAAAGTTTCTTGTTAAACCACGTTTGAGCTCAGAAAACAAGCTATTTAATGATCCATTTACTTAGTTATTTTACTGCAAACTATTGAATGAACCATTCACTTAGTTATTTTATTGCAAAGGATTTAATGAGTTATTTTATAGCAAACGGTTTATTTATTTGATTATATTTAAATTTTAGAATTAATTTTTTTTTTTTTTTTTTTTTTTTTTTTTGTGTTATATTTAGTCTTCGAATAGTTCAAGATAATTTTGAGGAAGTTTAGTGAAGCATTAGGAAATAATTTTATATAAAAATAGCATTGATGAACTGAAAATAAGATTGTCTAGGATCATCCATGACCTATGTGACATGAGAGAATATTCTTATATGGTTCGTGATTTAACTGGTTTTATCGGAAGTTTTTCTTTCTCTGTCAGACTTAGCATTGGTTTTTCATGTGTACGTGTATCTTTTATAAGTGCAGTCGCCCGAAAGCTCATTACTGCTAAACCGCGTAGAGGTGCAGAGATAACCGAGAGCGACATTGGAGAACTACGGCATAACCCAATTAAGCTCTGACCCGATTGGGGACTCCACACTGCGCGAAACCTGGTTTTATAAGCTCTGCTGCCATGTAGGTCGCACTCTTTTATGTTTGTCCTCGTGTGCAGGCAAGCAGCAAATTAAAATAATAATAATGAATGTACTGGATTAGTAGTGTTCCGTGCTTAGCTTTTGATTGTTTAGTTAACGTGTACTTTATGACTTCTGGATATCACATTTCATTGGCGGAACCTGTTTTTTACATAAATAACCATTAATCAGTTCAAAAATCGTTAATCTATAAATGATTTTTGAATTTTTTTAACAAGCTGTCGATATTTTTACCTCTCCTTTATTTTGAAATTCTAAATTGTTGCAACGAACATTCCTTGTAATAATTTTTATGAATGTTCTTTGGCTTATAAAAACGAGTGTGATTTTTAAAAAAATTTGATTTACTGATTTTTATATTAGGCTAGTGAACGGTATCCTGTAGAAATATCTTGGGATGATAGATGAATTCTCTACAAGCGGTTATTGAAACGGTCTAAAATTATTTAAAATAATTATATTCGAAGCTTCAGAACTTAAAAAAATATTTTACTTGACAGGAATATTGAGACCAAGTACTAATTTTTCAATTTATTGACCACATTGCATTAAACCATTTATAATGCTTAAAGAATATTTTCAGTTGCAAGTATAAGTGCATCTTACATGATTTAGAAATAAGTATTGGGCACTATTAGAACAATAAAATGCTTATTAAAAAAATTCTGTCGAAACATTTAATTATTTGTTGAATTTTATACACTACGTTAAGGAAAAATTGACTGAGTATTGTCATGCAAAACTTCATAACGTTCATGTCCTGACTGTCTTGGGAAAAGGTCCTACAGTTAAGTAGATTGTAAATTGATGAACTAAAGCTGGTATCACGAAATTTCTTAATTCAGGATATGTGACATTTTTTTGAGATAAGCAAGGTTTACGGAAATTCTTACATGTAAAGTTGGTTTTAATATGTTACATGTAAGCTTATTACAGATGCATATTTAACTATAAAAAAAAATTACCATCACGTTTGTTTCCATTAGTAACATATTTTCATTTTTCTGAAAAAAATTGCATGGCTGCTAACTTGATTTGATTTTTTTTCACTCTTGCTATTTTGATATTCATTTTAACTTTTGGAAAGCTTTTATTTTGTTTTAATTGGGAACTTGTGTAATATTTATATGTAATTGCTTAGAAGAAAAAAATTAAATTCCTGCTTACATCTTTAGTCACACCCTTATTTTGGCGAATAGAAAATTCAACTTAAATGGTGCATTCAAAATAGCGTGGAGGGGTTCCGAGTTTGAAACAGATATTAATTCATGATTGCGCCATTAGCATTTTTAAAGTGAATTTATGGAAATTTACCCCCTTCCCCCGTTCTTCTCTCTGAACGCTTGACCTTGAATTCATTTTTTATTTCATTTTATTAATTTAGAAATATTTTTACAGCTAATTCCACTTTAATTTTTTTCTTTTCTGAATTTTTTACAGTAACTCATCGAATGAAATAGCTGTTGAAAAGAATATGTTCTGTCTTTATTTCTGCCTGCCTATCTCGCTCTATTTTAGTGGGTTTTGTTTACCTCTGTGCAATGTATAGATAGCCATTTTCTCTGTTAATATTTCTTTTATTTACTAACCAAATTCTCCTGCGAAAAATTCCACTCCAAAATGCGCACATTCTTAATTTTTTTCTTTTATGTACAAACCAAATTCTTCAGTGAAAAATTCCACTCCAAAATGCGCACGCATTCTTAATTTTTTTTTTTTTTAAAAGATTGAGGGTAATGCAAGTGGGGTACTAAGAAATGAAGTAAAAATTTAGTAACAACTGTAATTTTGATATTGTTTGAGTCTCAATTATATAAAAATAAACTATTAGATCTATGAAATGGGAAGGGGGGAAAAGTTTCAAGACGGTATTCAAAACGATGCTGCTTCTTACAAAGGAGGTGTTTAAATATTAGCCAAGTTACTCTGAAATTAAGAATTTTGAAATGTTTATAGCTTTTTAGAAACATTTAGCATTTTTATGTGCCTGAAAATTTTATATATATTAACCGATTTTTTTAAACTGTTGGTAATTAATGGGTAAACACGGTTCTCTTTATGATGATGTTTTGAAATTTTGTTCATTTAAATTTTCAATTAATAACTAATTACTTATTAATAAAATTCAGTTTAGTGGAATTCATTTGAACTAAAGATAAAAATGAATAGTTAAAATTATTGCTTTTTTATAGTGTAATTGAACCTTCTATTTTCAAACTTTTTTCAATAAAATATTAAGTAGGTGTTTTTATACCGAGTATGCATTGCTTGCCTATTTAAGCAGCCAGCTCTTACTTTAAATTCTGATTGAACAAAACTGAAGGTCTTGTGAAACATTCTAACTTGCTTTTTGTTGAAACACTTTTTGTATACCTTTAATGTGAATTTTTTTTCTTCGGTTTTATTTTTTCATAAGAAATAATGAACGTTTTTCATTATTTCTTATGAAAAGTTACTGGAAAGCCAAATTTTTTTTAAAAGAAATTTTCTTAGTTTAAAACGCATTTTTCTTGCATTATGTGAAAAGTTTTTAGAAAAAAATATTGCTCAGTTTTAAATACTTTACTTCAATAAAAAAATGTTTTATGCTTTTAAAATAGCCACTGTTTTACACTATAAAACTGTCTATAAATATTATTTCAAATTCTAAATTCTGAAAAATGGAAAAGAAAGGAGAAATAATAAATAAATCCGCAATTTTAAAAATATTTTTTCGTGATTTACATTCCGATCATATAAGCTGCTTTCATTTTCAACATACTGGTAGCATGTTTTGACATTTCACCGACAGACAGCCCGTGTTCAGTTTGTAACTGCGGGCCGAGCGAAGGAAAAGGACAGGTGTAAATAATGCAGACAGTGCTTTTGGGAACACCTGCTTCGGCAGAAGGCTGGAGACCATAGAGGAAGGTCTCAGTATGATTTTGTGAGAGGAAAAATAGGTTCACAGTGAAAGGCTTTTCATCCATTTCTACTCTTTGCTGCAGTTTTTTTTTTTTTTTTTTTTTTTTTTTTACTTATAACGCGTTTGTTTGAAAGGTGCATATATACGATATAATATCGTACTCAGAATTTTTATAACTATGTGCATTTTCACCACTTTTGCATCATATTTACTAAAATAAAATAAATTATTTTAAGTGGAGCATTTTGGCGATAGTAATTATTTAAAATTGAGTATTAATTTTGTGCTTCAGTGATTATGTTGATTTTCTTGCACTGAAATATTTCGACAGCAGCAATAAGGATAAATTTTCAAAACATTTTGATGTACTGGTGTTTTAGTTTTCACAAAAAATTTCTAATACTTTCTTTTTACCTTTAGAACTAATTATTGCATTTTAAATTATTGTAATGTAAGAGTTGTTGTTTCATTTTAATTAAATAGTAATTTTTGATTTAACATTGATGTGTAATTTACTATTAGTGTATCTGAGTTATATTAAATTTTAATTAGCTTCAATCACATAATTGCGATCATTTATGGATCGCAAAATATATGTTGTATAAATGTTTTTCGCTAAGGATTTTAAAAATATTCACAAGGATACGAAAATTATGCTCTGTATAATTTAAAATGAAAATTTTTCAATAATTAAGGGAAAATCATTATTACTGTTTCGTGTACAAATTAAGAAAAAGTAGAAGAAAATTTTATTTTACTATCAAAAAATTCGAATTCGAGTTTTTAATTAATCTTCAAATTTTCAGACCTTGAATCGAGAAACATTTTTTCAAAAGTATATCCGTCACTGTTTAAATAGAATCTAGGCGTTTTGAACTAGACAGATGAAATTTGGTATATGATTTACTCTAAATTTATAGTTTCTTAAACCAAATTTCGGAAGAAATCTATCTGCCTGGTTGTTTTAATATAAGTTAATACAATAATTATAAAACAAAGAGAGCTAAAATAATTTATTTTACATCTAAGTGTAAATATCTATGAACTTGGATCCCAATCCGTCAAGTAGTTGATTTTCTTTAGGTCTGTTCTTTCGAACGCACGCGAACACAACTCAAAAACACAATGAGAAATTAAAGAAATCCCTTATGTAGTCTTGTGACCCAAACTGTAGTTCGTCAAATTTTGGTTACACATTTCCATCCATTCATGCATTCAAAAAAAAAAAAGATATTTTTTAGTATTAATTTATGTGTTTTTCTCATTTGCAATAAACTATATTTTCTTCTTTTGGAAAGTAAAAATAAATAGGGGAAGAAAGAGAAAGGAAATTTTCACGTCATTATTTCAAAAATTGAAATTAGAAATTAGTGATTTAATACTAGGTTTTGGATTGTTGGGCAGCTAGAGAGTGCTAGTTGTTGCCTTGATTAAAAAGGTTTTTTTTTTTTTTTTTTTTTGTGAATATTTATACTATAAAAATTTTATATTAGGCTGTGTTTGGTATTATTTGATCTTAATTAACTCCCAAGAATGTAAAGATTTCTGTCCCTTGTCCATTTATAGTTGCCCCCCCCCTTAAAAAATATCAAGTTTAATCATTCACGAATTGAACACAAATATATCTTCTCCACAGATTATCTGAATTACCTGCTTCTATAATTATATTTTTATAACATTATATATAGAGTTTTGGGAATCATTTTAATGGAGAGAAATTAATATGATTTAACTTCTTTCTCAGTAAGACCTATTGAAACTAGTGAAACATTTTTCTTTATTTAAATGTAGTATTTTTATTTTAACCACATCTCTTTTTAGTATCAAATAGGAAAAATAAAATTTTCTAGTTAGAAACTTATTACATAACAGCTGGTACCCGGTGCGTTGCGGCCGCAGAAGAAATAATCTTGGAAATATCGTTTAGAATTTGAAATAGTTATCTTGTTTAATTAAGAATATTTACTTTCTTGTCGGCAATGGAATACATTCATTGAAATTGGAGGATATTTAAAGGTTAAACATAAATAGTATTTATTCAATTCTACAACCAACTATTCATTTTTATACATTGGATTTGTGTATTCTTTTAGAATTGTTAAACTAAGTGTTCTTTCAGAATGGTAATGAAAGAAACTATTTATTGTATTTCGTGATTCATTTAATATTCATTCAGAACTTTCAAGTTTATTGTTAGAAAATGTGATTAAAATATTTTCTTTTGAAATTGATTATACATAGAAAATATATTTGTACCATAAAGTCTTTAATATAGTCGGACAGATAATTTTTTGGAAACTAAGATGGTGTAAAATTATTTGTACTTTAATATTTTCTGAAGTTACGAGTACTACAAAAAAAGCTAAAAAAATTTTTTTTTAATGTTTAGTTAAAATTTCAAATTTAGAGTATTTGTTCCCGCACACTCTCTAATAAAACTATTACTTCAGAGAAAGACATTGCATTTACGTACAAAAGCTACGAAATATTAACGTCCATCTTGAATTTAGCATCTTTACTGAATCTGTTGTCTCCCTGGTTATTTGGTGGTTCATCCATGGTTAATAAATGCGGTAAATAGATCCGAAAATATTTTTTTTGTGTGTGTATTAGATAATTATATTATACCTAACCTTCGCGTAAGTTCAAGCAATTTGTTGTCGAAGTTTCATCGGAATCGGATAAGCGATACGGCAGCGCATAAGAGACATACAAACACTCGTTTTTATTTATATAGATTATTTCATTATTTTAAAGAAAGTTTGGAAGAAATTCAATCAATTTGTATATAACTGAAACTTTTAAGAAATGTTGAAAAATTTTATCCAAAGATCAGCATTTGAATTTTTTTTAAAACGAAAAACTTTTTAAAAACTGTGTTAACTTTATTCACTCACTGTAATTTAACATTAGATATATTTGTTGTTTTTTAATAGTTTTAAAAATAATTGTTTATGTTATAAGAAGTTGCAATGAATACGATTGAATTACATTCTGTGATTTGAATGATTTAGTTTTATGGATGTTAGTGAATTGTTTTTACATCTTTTGTATGTAGTTTTAAAATACTGCCAATAATTATTCTTCCATTAAAGCTTAAAATATGAGATAAAACTGTTAAATTTTAGCTTTTGTTTTCATCCCATTTGTTTTATCTTTTCATATGCAGTGCAGTTGCTTTTTAAAGGTTGAAACATTGAAAATGGTTATAAAGATTTCAAATTTCCTGATTTAATGCAATGGTAATTTTAAACTTCTCTATCATTAGGTAAACAATGAGAATACAAATTACTGTATATAAAAATCAGTTCATGATTTAAATTCTGAGCAAAATTTGTTGTTTATGTTGTAAGATTTTATAACTATTTATATATTGTCAATGCATGAAAAGTTTAACGATGCTGTTAAATAATTTTATGCCATGCGTTTATTTTGTCAACATATTTACCTGTGAACTGTTTTCAGAATAATGAATCCTTTTATTAGTTAAACGTTTTTTTTTTTTTTTTTTTTTTCCGGATGTGTTTAAACATTTATCGTTTTAAACACATGTAATTTTCGAAGGTTTTAATTTCACACATGTAAAAATCATCTTTCGAATTATTCAACACATATCGATCATGGAAGATTTTCGGAATAATGGACTCTATTATTATTATTATTATCTATTTATTATTATTTCTTTGAGTGTTATCGTCCATTCAAGAAATACGATTCAAAACCTACCATAACGATAGTCTTTAAAAAAAATTCTCATATTTTTCAATTTTAAAAACTTTTTTTAAATTAAAAGTTTATTACTACTCTCATAATCGATATTACTAATCGTTATAATCGATTTACAAAAATTTGTTAGTTTGAGATTTTTTAAATATATAAATGCGGTATTTCTTAATTTTTGTATTTGTTTCTGTGATAGAGGCTCATTTCATTCTAAGCATTTATATTTTTTGAATGCTTTTTTACTTTTTTGTGTATTGAAAAATAATGGCTTGTAAGAGTATAAGACTTGACTATGATGTGCCGCATTTTTGTATTTACTTCTTTTAGTTATACATATATGAGGAAGCGACTTAAGATTGTTATAATAATAATAATAATGTTTTCGTATTTTTTAATATATTTTATCGCGAAATTTAAATTTAGTGCTTTCATGTGGATGAAAATTCTTATGCTTACTGTTTTCACTATCGATTTATGCTAATCTGATGATCACATATTAATTATAAATTTATTTCCCCCTTTTTTATTTTTTTAAAGTAGAAATGAAATCTATTGATATACTTACTCACTTTGATATTATATAGTTTCTGTTTAGTAAGATTTCTTAGGCAATATTTAATCAATCTGTTATTTTGTTGGTTTTGCGTTTAGGGTCCCGACCAAAATTAAATCTATGCGATTAAATGAATTTGGATATTAAAGGTGCCAATAATTATTTTTAATGCACAATAAGTGATTCAATTCTTTTTTTTTTTTTTTAATCCTCTTCTTCGCAGTTATTACATAGGTATATTGCTTGTTTCTATTTTTATGGCACTAAACATGACATGGCATTAAAACTGCTATTAATCAGTAATTATTTAATTTTTATATTTGCTTAGGATTTTTATTTTTACCTGATTGTTATGATTAGTAATTAATTATTTAAATTTTATTCTGAAGCTAAAAGAATATTCAGTTGTATTTACAAAGTGGCAATTGCAAAGCAGTTTACAGCATTTTAAGATAATTTATCTGAAAATATCTGGCAACTGATTTGTTACATATTTAACCATTTTTTTTTTCCCTCTTGGCTCTTTTTTCAAACGAGTTTAGACACTTAATCATTTTATTTTATTTTTTAAAAATGTCTAAAAAACACTTTATTATAAGTTATTTGAATGACATCGCTCATGATCATGAACTATGTGAGGAAGTGTTTGGATTTTTATTTGAGGAGGTATTTTTCCTTTTTTTTAATGTTCACTTTCATGTCTATTTTAAAATGGTGCTAACAATGATTTTCTTGTAAAAAGCGGAGGCATGGTATAATACTTACTTAAATTTCTATATATCTTATTTTTTTAATTATTTGTAATTTTACTATTTAAAAATAAATGTTAAACAATCCGTTAATTAAATTTTTGTTATCGCTAATTATGATTGTTGAAATAGGTTTTTAGGGCCTGAATTTAATAAAGAAATAATTCATTAAAATTTTTTCTTTTACCTATCAGTGATTATTGTTGTAATTTTATTTTATTTTTCTGTCCTCTCATGGATTACGATAATTTTAGCATTAAATGAAGATGATAAAAAATTTTGGTTTCTGCAACTTAGGCATAATTTTCATTAAAACTTTAGATGGTGAATTAATGAATTTAATGGAGCAATTTTAATTTATTGGAAATTTTATATTATTTTGAAAAGAAAATGTGCATCAAAGATTATTTGTTTTTAACAAAATATTAGCTAATCTGGTTTTTATATAATATTTTTTTTTTAGTGAATTTCCTGTTAAAACTTATATCCTCTTAGAATTCATCTAATATTTTCGTTTCTTATGGTCGAAAAATTTGTTTTAAAGAAAATAGTTTAAAAGATTTTAGTTTTAAATAATGTAACATAACTAATTGAATTTCATTGTAGATAAATTACAATTTTTTTTCCTTCAATATGTATTTAAAAAAAAACTAAAATAATTAATGATGATAGTTGAGAATTTCTCCTTTGTTTCTATTCCCCTCTTCTGCCTCCCTCCCCTCATGATTTGAGATTATTAGCCAAGCTAAACTTAAATAGAAATTCTTCTACATTTTCATAAAAAAAATTAATTTTACTATTTGTTGAATTGTTATTCAATATTTTTTATGTTTGAATTATTTTCAAAATTAAGACTATTTAATAGGATATGAGGATCTCGCTTTTCTCTGAAATTAAAATCGTTGAACTAAAGTAACAGTAAAAATACTATAGTAGTTTGTATAGAATTTAATATTTTTTCATTTTTGCAAAATTATATTTTTAATGGTAGTTGAGAATTTCTCCTTTGTTTCTATTCCCCTCTTCTGCCTCCCTCCCCTCATGATTTGAGATTATTAGCCAAGCTAAACTTAAATAGAAATTCTTCTACATTTTCATAAAAAAAATTAATTTTACTATTTGTTGAATAGTTATTCAATATTTTTTATGTTTGAATTATTTTCAAAATTGATTAAGACTATTTAATAGAATATGAGAATCTCGCTTTTCTCTGAAATTAAAATTGTTGAACTAAAGTAATAGTAAAAATACTATAGTAGTTTGTATAGAAATTAATATTTTTTCATTTTTGCAAAATTATATTTGTGTTGAAATAAAAAGGGAGAAAAACTCAGTTAAGGATAATCTGATATGATTTGATTAGTATTTATAAATTTTCAAAGAACAGGCATTTTGTTAGACCAACAACCAACCTTTCTGTTGCATTAAAATTGTATATGTGAAGCTTATTTTTTAAAGGGGGGGGGGTTAATTTTGTGAAATTTGTCAGTTTTATTTTCTTGCATATATTTAATTTTTGAGAAAAACCATTTATTCAATAAAAATTACTCAAATTACTCTTACTTATATATATGCACTCAAATATTCATAGCTTTCCCCCCTCCCCCATTGAATTGAACAGAGGTACAATTTATATTTTAAGGATCTCTATTTGAAAACATGCTTCATTTTTTTAAATATATATTTATGAGTACTCCACTTATCTTTAAATGTGAAATTTTATATATTTTAATATTGTTTCAATCTTGTTTAAGTTTGAATTTTCACGTTTTAGGAGGGGATGAACTTCAACGGACCAAGAGAAAGCAGCAGAAGCTGGTAAGTGTAAATTTTTATTATTTTGTACTTAAAAAAATGTGTTTTGATTAAATTTCATACGTTAAATATATGTTCAAGTTTGATTTTTATATTAATTTAAGAACTAAAGATTTTTTTTATGACAGGGAGTTACAAAATTTGGAAGAGCAATATTTTGGAATAGAAATACTTTTTATCTCTTTTTATTAAAAGTATATATATTGAAGGCTGTCATGACATTTTGATGTTTTAAAATCTTTTTTAATAATTCACATTTGAGTTGTGTAATTTTTTAAAATGACCTTTCTTGTTTCTATTTCTATAGCAATTTCTTATAGTAATTAGATAAGAACTATTCAGTTTTTCATTAAACAGTTTAGTTTTGTTATGACTGAAATCTGCAGAGTTCTTTAAAAATTTTCTTTTCATTTTTTCCCCATTAGATTATAATTTACCTCCTCCCTTCTAATAATAATGATGTTTGCCAAGTAATTAAAATCTTGTTTCTTCTGTGTTATATTTTCTAGTGTGGAATATGGAAATCCTCATCAAGATAATGATATAACATCAACCAGCAATTTTGCTGATGTCGGGGTCCTCAACTATGTTGTTGAACCTAGCTCAAATAGTGCCATAGCTACATTTCCTGCTGGTAATTCTAGTTCTAGGACTAAAGCTAATGCACAGATTCCTGTCATTCCCAATGTATTACGCAGTGGTACAAGATTACATGATGGTTACCAGGTAAGGCTAGATATATAAAAGCATATATTTTTCTGATTGCTCAGTTAATTTTTCTTTTGATTTTAATAAAATATCCTATTTCTGTTGGTATGATATTTGATGTTTCTTCTATATTTGAATATCTCTAGTTATCTCTTCTCAAAAAATGTATGTGTACAGATTAATTTCTTCTAAATTACTCTGTACTTTTACAAACATTATGGTGTAATGATTATTTTTGAGATTAAAAAACTATGTCCCAAAAACTAACATTGAATTCAAAGCAAATGCTTAATAATCTTTGTACATGTCTCCTTTGTTGTATTCCTTATCATTTCAGGACATTTCATATTTGCTCATCTTTAAGAAGCTCTCATATAACTTTGAAACAAATTATTTATGGAAAAAATCAAATCATCTGTTATAAACCGCTGTATTAAGATGGGTTCAGATGAGGATTCAGATTGTCTGCGAACGTTGCCTCTCTGCTGTTGTCCCGGCTTTGTCCTCGTGTGAACACTTGAGACAACGCGAACGGGACAATCATTTGCCATTGTCCCGTTGTGGTCACATGATTTTCCGGAAGTAGGCATGATCTCATATTGCGGGCAATAATAAGCCTCATCTGAACTCACCTTTAGAGATGCAATTTCATAACTCAATCATAATCAACAGTGTTTTTTTATGGTTTTTCAGCAGATTGTTAGCCAACACTGGCATAAAATAGCTAAGCTTTCCATTTAAATTAATCCCTACTACTCTTAATTCAAACAAGAAAATGTAAAAATGATTCACATGAATATCAGCCATTAATGCTGATTGAAATTAAATAATTGATCAATTCTTTCTTTTAGATCTGATAAATTAGCTGTTGTAGTGGTCACACTAAAAAATTATTTTGTTGTATTTGAGTATATCGTTTGGGAACTAGATGATTTTGGTAATATAAAAGGAATGGTAAGATTAACCACATTCGCATAAAGTGGCACCCATTCTGGCACTATTAGCATCACAATTAATTGAGGAAGATATTGTGATGAATACCAGTTTTAAAATCTATCGAGGCTTTGCAGAAATAAAAGAGTTGGTATAGGCTTGTTTGGACTATTCTTGCAATTTATCATGAATTGTCTGATTGTTACCATATTGGATGGAAATTAAGGAGAACAGAACTTTTAAATGCCCATCATTTCCACCAAAGACATCTTAAGAATAATTAAAAGAAATATTATTAATTAGAGCATTTTATTTAGAATATTTATAGAATTAAGAGTTGATTAATTCTCCTTTCAGCCCCTAACAAAGGAATTGCTGTTATATTTTAATTATGCCATTTTTTAAAAAGAATTATTCATTTTTTATTATTTTATCATTTATTTTTTGAAAAAATATATTCATTATAAAAAATGTGTTGTAATCAAATTTCTTTTCAAAACAGCGCTATAGTAGTGTGAAGCGAAAGGCAGAAACACTCGATCCATTACCAGTGATTTTGGTCCAAAGTAGAGATAACCATGGGATTGAGAGTCAGACTCACAACCGTGTTCAAGTTCAGCGTTCCAATGAAATACAGAATCAACAGCAAGCTGGTACTTTGCAGAAGCACGAGGGAGAAACCAATCATCATCAAACTGCTCAACGGTTGCAGTTCCATAAGCACAGACCTAAAAACTCCTCTAATGGCAATGGAGTTTTCCAAAATTCTACTAAAACGAGTTCTTCTGGTGGAGAAGGAGATTATCACTTGGTCCAACATGAAGTCTTGTATTCGACAAATTACCAGTACGAAGTGCTGGAATTCCTGGGACGAGGGACTTTTGGTCAGGTATGTGCTTTTAATGAATATTGGTTTAAGTTAATTGTGTTCATTAGTCTTTAAATGTTGCAATGGCTGTTTTTGGCTTCCTATGCCAATATTAAAAAATAAAAAAAAATGACTGAAAATAATAATAAATCTATACTTATAATAAAGCTCAATGTGTGTGTGTGTGTGTGTGTGTGTGTGTGTGTGTGTGTGTGTGTGTGTGTGTGTGTGTGTGTGTTGGCGCTCTACAGGCCAGACCGTTGGACCTACAGCTACCAAATTTGGTACATGTATACCTTGGAGGTCCGGAATGTGCACCTCGGAGCCCTTTTTTCGAATTTTTAATTAGAATTTGAATTAATTAAAATTTAAGCGAAATTTCGACGATTTTCCGCTATAACTTCCGAAAATATGATCGCATAAACATGATTTTTACATCAATTTAAAGATTAGCCTTCTAATGGTATCAGTGTTTTAATGTATAACTTAAGCTTCTATTTTTAACGAATTTTTAAAGAAATATTTTAACCATGTTTTTTTAGCACGTGACTGGATAAAATAAAAAATATAGAAATGTGATATTTTCTTTAAAAAATAAATGCAAAGCAAAGGTTTCTATAATCGTTTGCAATATCTATATCATTTAGTCAATACTTTTTTTCCCTTTCTCGCTTTCTTTAAAAAAACATATTTAATATTTTGGCAACATCACCGAAAAAAACAATTTTAATATTTTGGAAGCATAACCGATAGTTAAAACTGACTTATTTATAAAATTAAAGAATATTATTAGGAAAAGGTGTACTTTTAGAACTTTCCGTCCATCATCTTAAAGAAAATATTTATTTCAGGCCAATACATGCCCGGAATTACTTCAAGGCTAATGAATATGTGATTTAATTGAAAATTTTAGAACGAATTACTCATGGCGAACCAGCTGGTCGCCAAAGGCGGCTAGTAAATAATAAAGGAAGATGCTGAATCCTGAATGCTAATAGCAAAGTACACCAATTAACTGCTTTATTTCTGATTCAGTTATTCATTTAGGGTAAATCAAACTTTTTTTTTAATGTGTTGCGTCTGCAATTTGATTTAAACAACTTAACAATTTAGGAAAAAAAGAATACAAACTATAATTTGAAAAAGTAGATTCTTTCTTATAAATTTTAGTGTCATAAAATTCTTTTCTGAAAACTGTGAGCATTATTTTATCGCAAGCAAATTTTTTTAGTTCCATATCCATTTCGCAAGTGAAAAGAATATGAAATTCTCGCAATTTGCTAATTAGAGAAGTTTTACTTATAGTATTTTGTTAATGCCAAATGGGGGTGTAACATTATTAACTGAAATTTTGATAATGTTTAAACAAAGCATAAAGTCGGCAGTAGTTTCACAATAAATTACTTTTTTTTTTTAATAAACAAGCAGTGGTAATTTTATATTTGTGAAGCTCCTTAATATATTTTTTATAATTGATTTTAAATATCTGCTCCTTTTTTAAATAAGTGTATTGCTATTTACTATTCTTTTTCTGTAATTTTTAGGTGGTTAAATGTTGGAAAAAAGGAACTAATGACATCGTAGCAATAAAGATTTTAAAAAATCATCCTTCCTATGCCAGGCAAGGTCAAATAGAAGTTAGCATTCTAACACGTCTGAGCCAAGAAGATGCAGATGAGGTAAATACTTCTGGGTTTTTAATATGTTATGTATAAAAAAGCATACATTAGATTTTGTATTTTTGGTATATTTTTCATTTGTTTATTCAGTTTTAAGAGCACTTTTCTATGGAGTGTGACAATTCATCTGTTGACTTTTAAAATATTTATCAGCATTAAAACTTATACTGTCTCTAATAAAAATGCAAGGGAATAGATATGGAATTTCTTGCATCTCGTTAAAAATTCAAAATTGAAGGAAAGAGTTGGAACTTAAAATTTGTTTTGGGAGATTGTATAAATTGATACTTTCCGGCTTTGAATTTCTTTTGAGAGATAATAAATATAATACAAACTTAAAAAAATATGAATTTTGTTGAGAAGTTATGGAATGCTTGAATGGATAATTTAAATTCAATATTTTAACATTTATGATCATATTTTCATTAATGGGTTTGATAATGAGCTGACTGAATGCTCTTAATTGGTATATCTGCTTATTTCTTTCTGTCTTTTAAATTTTATTCATTAAATTTCAAATTTTTATTTTAGTTCTTTTATTTTGGTCAACATTTAAATGTGTAATTTTTAAACTATGTTAATGCTGAAATTTTTTTCTGCTTATGTAGGTTTGAGTAATTTATTATCTCACAGCTTCTTACTTTTATATCAGAAATTGAATAGTTTTAGCTATTAGTTGATTGTGATAGTGTTATTTCTTTTTACTTTGTTCTAAATGTTATTATTATTTTGTAGTACAATTTTGTGCGAGCTTTCGAATGTTTTGCGCACAAAAGCCATACATGTTTGGTGTTTGAAATGCTAGAACAGAATTTGTATGACTTCTTGAAACAAAATAAATTCAGTCCACTTGCTCTGAAGTGTATCCGTCCGATTTTGATTCAGGTTCTAACAGCTCTTTTAAAGTTGAAGGTAAGAACTTTTTTTCTGAATTTTTAATATATTTTACTTTGTACATTATGTATTAAAATTATAATATTTATATTCCATCCTTCAAATCGAATTAAACATAAAAAATTTAATTCTTTAAAAGATTTGATTTGTTCTTAAAGTTCCTTATACCTTATCATTAAATAGTGTATGCATCATGACTGTTGCTTTAAATAAATAGAATTCAATTACAAATTTGCGAAACTAATCATTTAAGTGCTGTCCACGTTTGCAACAAGTTAGCTTGCATGCCTTACTAATTATCAAAATACAATTATATCTATTCAAATTTATAATTTGTTTATAATGTGGGTATCATTATTTTGATTTAATGATGATTTCAAATTTGATTTATTGAATCAAATAATCATTTTTGAAAGATAAAGTATCAAAATTGATATTTGATCCAACGAATATTTTAAAATCATTTAAATGCTTAAGAATGGAGCTTTTGAATATGGTTTATATGAAAACAATGATAGTTGCAACATATTCAAAACTAATTAATAAATATTGAGGCAATTTGAAGTAAATATCATTGAAGAACATTTAAACAAACAAACAAAAAAACTTATAATTGAAATCTTAAAAGAAATATGATAATACTTATATATGATCAGAAAATGTTTAAAAAGGAATAGGACCCCCCCCCCCCCATAGTTTTAAAAGCAATGCTGATTTTTATTCCAAGATAATAATTTTGGTGTTTTTATTTAGAAATTGATCCTTATTTGATTTTTCTTTCTCTTAGCAATTGGGATTGATTCATGCTGACCTGAAACCAGAAAACATCATGTTAGTAAATCCCAAAACTCAGCCCTTGCGAGTCAAAGTTATTGATTTTGGTTCTGCCAGCCATGTTTCAAAAACTGTTTGTTCTACATACCTCCAAAGTCGATACTATAGGTAAGCACTTTTTTAAGCCTTCCGAAATGATATTGATTTTTATTAATTGTGTTGTAATGTATCAATCCTGCTAAAAATTTGATCTTTATTTTTTAATTTAAGAGAACAAATTCTGAAATAATAAATTTGTAATTAAACATTTGAACTTAAGAGCAATCAAAAAATATTCTGACTCCAGTTCAAATGTTCTAAAAATCATCATTCTTATGTAAATTTTTAAAAATATATGTCTTTAGAATAGATTAATTATTATCTAGCACAATATGAGGCAAACAGAAGTTGCAAAAAAAAGAGGAGGGAGTGTTAGTGAATGATCTGTATCCTCTAAAACTTTCACTATCCATCACCATATTTATATCTTTAAAAATGTCCTTTTGACATCAACATCTGTGTTTTATATTTTCTGAATTCTCTGTACAATACTTGTTTATTATGTAGCATTCTATATTTTAAAATTTCATTGCAAGTCCAAGAATAAGCATTTGTATATTTTAAGAAAAAAGAAACATGAATGTAATACTTAAGACTTGTTCTTGCAACAATTATTTTAATTTGTTTTAAGGGATAAATAATAAATGAAAATTGAAAATGACCAGTTTTTAAAAATTTAAATACATAGGGAAAGTAGATAATTTATCATTTTATTTCTGTAAATTATTTAAAGTCAGCTGTCTAGAAGACAGCTTTTAGAAGTCTAGCTTTATGTGTTTGTGAACACATTCTCTTTTTGCTGTTTATTTTTCACATATCTTTAATTTATTCATGGGTTTGGAAGGTCAACGCAGTGCCTTCGCTTGATTTAATGGCAGAAAAACTTTTCTTCATTGCAGTTTTTTTCTTTCTGTGTATGTGTGGGTGTTTGTTGTTGTACTATATTCACTGTAACATGAACACAATCCTAACATATTTTTCTGAACTAAAAGAATAGTTCCTTATTTGCATAAAAGAAATTTAATTTCATATCTATTTTGTAGGGCTGGTGGATATATTTTTGAAAAAATTATTGATATATTATTTATGTGTAAATCTAATTGATAATGATCTAGAACTGCTTAATTTCTATTTTCAGAGCTCCTGAAATCATTTTGGGTCTTCCATTTCGTGAAGCTATTGATATGTGGTCTTTGGGCTGTGTTATAGCGGAACTTTTTCTGGGATGGCCACTATATCCTGGTTCTTCAGAATATGACCAAGTAAATAATTAATATGAATTTTTATAAACTATCTATAAATGCTTTCTCTTTTAGTGTAAATTTCAATGATATTTTGTGAAAGTAAAAATATTTTTCAAATGCATTTGTTATACTATGTTACTAGGCTATTGGGATCAGCTGTAATGTTCTTATTTTAGATTTGGAGATGATGTATTTTGCTATGCTTAAAAAAAAAAAAAAGAAAAAAAGAAAAGAAAGAAAAAAAAATTACACTAGTAATTTTATTATGATAGTAAACAAATGGATAATACAAGAGGAATGACCCATGTTACAACTGTTTTCAAACATTGATTAATATTTTATTTAAAGTGATCATTTTAATTCTGTATTTAATGCAGTAACATAACTGGCAGATTTATATTTAAAAAAAAATACTAAAAGCATTTGTCTGTTTTTAATTTTAAAAATTACTATATTCCTTGCGAGTTAAACTGAATAATTAATCTGTATACTTTAAAAATCAGATGTACTAATTCTTTATAATGCATCTGAGTCAATGAATAATACTAAGAATTTATATGTTATGTATATTTATCTCCTCAGATAAGATATATCAGTCAGACTCAAGGTTTGCCTGCAGAACACATGTTAAACAACGCAACCAAAACCAACAGATTTTTTTACCGGGAATCTGATACAAACTATCCTTTTTGGAGATTAAAAGTAAGCATTGTTATTGTTTTATATATTGAATAATGTTTAAATCAATATTAAGAATTATTATTTGTGTTACATCTTTGTACATTTGACTTTTATTGTTTAGAAACTGTATATGCAAGCTAATATATTTTATATGGCATCTGATAAATTGGTTTTGAGAGTAAATGCAAATTAATAGATTGTTTCATGAAGCATTATTTTTATTAAAAAGTGCACAAAATTGTAAAATATATTTTAGATTTCTTCACAATCTATTCATCTGAGCTATAATGCTCTGTTTCTATTTTTAAAACTTACTAACAAAAATCTTATAAACAATATGAAATAATATCCATACAATATATTTGGAACCTCAGTTTGGACCATTTGACTTCAGTGCCATCAAGTATAATCTAGATGTTATGGCATCTGTCTGATAAAATTTATCAGAATTTGATCTTAAATTTTTATTACTTAAAATGGCTCTTAAAGCTTATTACTGAGGTGTTATGGACTTATATTGAGTATTTCTTCTTTTAATTACTTGTCGTAAGTTTTTGAATGTATTACAAAATATTTAAAATCATTGGGAGTTAATAGAACTCTTTAATTTGAAGAAAATATTCTTTTCTCAAATTAAGTTACAAATTGTTTAATTATGTCTTAAGACATTATTAGTATCATTGTCAACTCAGAAACTTCACATTATATTATCAGTTTTGTACTTATTTTGAATATTTTAAATAGCCAATATCACATTCAACTGAAAAAATTGCATGTCTTTTAAAATTGACTTATCCATTAATTTTTCTAAAAGAATAAAAGAAGCTTAAGTTGCTTGGAAAAGTATAGAAACTGTCAAAATTCTTAAATATGGTTTTTAAAATATCAGAAGAGAAATATTTTTTAATTATAAAAGGGAATTAATGTATGACAGAAGTCAAATTTGTCTTCTTTTGCTATTTTATCTGTTTGCAAACTATATTTGAGATTATTATAACTTCTGTTTCATTATATGTAGACACCTGAAGAACACGAAGCTGAGACTAATATAAAATCAAAAGAAGCAAGAAAGTACATCTTCAATTGTCTGGATGATATGGCTCAGGTGAGATTGGAACTTCTATTTTTGATTTCATACCTTATTTAACATCATTCGAATTCTTTATGTATAATGAATTGAAAATTCTTTTTCATCTAATCAGTTTTAAATGAATTTTATCCATGAATAGTTTTTCACGTGTTAATAATGATGCAATACTTTTTTTCTCATAGCAATTATATCTTCTATTTTACCTTATTAACTATAAATTTAATACTCAAAATTTTTATTCAACTGCTGTTGATTAAATGTGAATCATCATTGAAATTTTAAACAGCTTTCATCATTATTTAATCTAACCATAATAATTAAAAGAACTTTTTGACTTTTCATAAAATTCTTTTTCAAACGCTTTCATTATTCCATCTAAAGATATTTCTAAGATAAACTTCGTTGTTCTGATTTTCTTTTGAATTATATTTGTTACTGATCTTAACTTTTATTATATTAATATACCTGAATTCCTTTCATATTTACTTTGTTGAGCAAACTTTTAATTTATTTAATCTGTTTATAGAAACGACAAATTTTCATATTATTCAGTTATTATTCAAAATAATTGCACGATTTTTTAAGTGGTAAAATAAATATTAGCATTTCAAAATCATTTTTATATTTTTGAATGTCATTATAAATTAGAATTAGACAAAAAAAAAAAAAAAAAAAAAAAACAGTTTGGAAATTTTCTGTTATATTTCAGGTCAATGTGCCAAATGACCTTGATGGAAGTGAACTTGCTGCAGAAAAAATTGACCGTCGAGAATTTATTGACCTATTGAAAAGGATGTTGACTCTGGATCAGGATCGGAGAATAACTCCTTCAGAAGCATTGAATCATAACTTTGCTAATATGAGCCATTTGTTAGATTATGGTCATTGTGAAAAGTAAGTATTGCAGAGTTTTGTCACAATATTTTAAATTGTATATTTGTCAAAAAATAAATAAATAAATAAAATTGTAGCTGGAGTTTCTCCTGTTAGATTAAATCTTTAGAATCCTTTTTCTTTGCATTGGTGGAATTTCTGAAAATTGCAATTATGAAAATTTAATGCTATTTAGTTTGAGAATTCTTTCAAAATGCCTTTACAAAATATTTTGCATAGCATTCTTGTCTTTATAAGAAGAAAATTTTGAAAAGTCTTCGTGGAAGTAAGCTTATAACACAGTATTGTTAAATAAATAATTTGGTGTTATAATATTTTCTGATGGTGTATGTATTATATTTTATGATTTTCAGGGTAAAAAGTTTTAATTCATATAAATATATAATGATTCAATTTTTAAATTTAATCATTATGAATTTAAGTTTTCAGTTTAAAAATAAAATTTTTTGTTCAGTTTGATTCTTTGTTTCGATAAATAAAATTATCAAATTATAGACAATCTTATTCTTCTTTTAAATGTTTTCAAAATAGAAGCATAATCTGCAATCTAATTTTTCTTCTCTACTCATTTAGTGTAAAAGAAGCAGTACGTCTGAATGAGGCCTGCAAAAGACATAAACGCAACTGTGATCTTAATAGTAATCAAATGCCTATGGCTCCTGCATTTCCCGCTACTAATGGTGGACTTCTCCTCCAAAATCAGGTAAATAATAATAATAAAAACAGATACTGTTGATTACATTATGCTGTGCCAATTTATTAACCCCTTAAGCGGTTTGCCCGTACAGTGTACGTGCTACCCGAAATTGGCCTCAACTGGTTTGCCCGTATTTTTCATTATAGTAAAGAGACTATTTAGTATTAATATTTTTTAATAGATGGCGTGGCTTGTCCATGTAACTGAAATGCTTTTCATACGAGGGGTGTTTTTTTTTTTTTTTTTTTTTGTAGCGTGAATATTTCTTTAAAATTTTTGTTCTACTGTATTCAACGCTTGTGAATTTAAAACCTTGTTTTTTCTTATGGAAGTTATGGATGGAATAAACGAAAATACTTTCTTGTTAAATGATGAACTACATTCTTATACAGATACAGATATTTCTTCTAATTATTTAGATTATTCCTCAGATGATTCGTGGAGTGAAGAATAGAGTACTGTAGGAATTTTTACTGAGGTTGATGTGAAAAACCAACCTGTTCCGTGTCCTAGATTTAAATTTACTAGTATTCCTTCTGTTGACACGATTCAGTTTGACGACACTTATGATGTTCTACCATTTTAGGAAACATTCATTGATTCTTCTCTCATGAGTAAAATCGTGGAAGAAAAAATATGCCTTTTTTGGAAGCATTTCTGGCAAAAGAATTGACTGCTTAAAGGGTTAAATTAAAACACTGTGCCAATTTAACATTGTTAAAATAACAATTGTGAATTTATTTGTTTTATATAGGCTTTGTATTTCATATTCTAAAAAAATATTTTGATCTATTTTGAAAAATATTAAATTATACACTCCCAATGTATTATATTTTGAAAATTTTCTTTCAGAGGATTAGTATGCCCCAGCATCAGGCTTCAGCTCGAACCAATGGGGCTTCTGTTGTGAACAATAGCATTTATGGCTCCTCACAGTCTCGTGCCACTGATCCCTTCCAGCATGTGGCTCCATCCCTGTGTGTGTCTTCTATTCTGTGTCCACCATATCAGAGTAAGAATATATTGGTTTTATTAAGTACATATGTGTTTGTAGTATCTTTTGAAATAGTAATTTTCTGAATTGTGTTTAAAAGGAATGTTAAAAGCGAAGAATAATATGCCCTTTGTTGCAATAAGGATCCTAGGTTGCCAATACAGATGGTGGATAAAGATAACAGGAACAATACTTGCAGACAAATATAATTTCCTAACTTCTTAAACTCTTGAATATATATATTTTACTCACCCTTCATCCAATCTTCAGATTCAAAATACTTTTACCTGACATCCATTCTTGCACAACTGCCTACATAACATATTATTGTTGGATCGAATGTTACTGCAGCAAAAGAATTATGAGAACTACAAAGAATTCCATTGCAGCTGTCTTTTGATGTGAGAATGCAGAAGATTTTTCAATGCACACACTAACAATTGAAAATAAATATTTCCTATTTGTATTCACATTAAAAAATAGTGCTGTATTTATTATTAATTGTACATAAAACTTGAAACTATAATAATGAGCAAAATTAGAATCTTTAATCAATATTCTAGTAATTAACATCTTTCATAAAATAGTTATTCATGTACAACTCAACTACATAAAAAGTAGTAAGCAAAACAGAATCGGGGCTGCTAGAAGAACGTTCTGTCGGGTTGCCATATTGCGAGAAATTTGGGGGGGGGGGGCACTATGCTTCACTTCACCTAAAGGTAAATTTTTAATGTTATTTCATTCAGGTAATGTGCAGTTTTATTTAAGAATAGTGCTTGTTATCTGAACCCTGCCCTTTATGTTTAATTTTAAAGAGACTATGACAAGCAAGAGGATATAGTGAAGAGAATTGGTTTTATAATTTAACTTATGAAACCACTTGCTGTTTTGTCTTTTTATATCGCTGCAATTAATTGCTTATCAACAAAAATATTGTATCTGTAGTCTGCTGCTAAATAAATAATAATAAACTAAAATTATTATTTAATGCATTCTATTTACAAATGCTCACTAAAGTATTTAGATTCAGTGAACAGAATTTGATTTTCCAGTAACTGAGCTATAAACTTCCATTACTGTGAGGCTCATGATATCATTAATCAGAGTAGTGTAATACTTGAGATAGTAAGAAATTGTGTTTATTACTTTAATCGTCTTTTTTTTTAATAAATTAGATTTTAAAATTTTATTATTTCTTTTTATTTGAAAGCACATATTATTCAAATTAAAATAAAGTAAAATAATTAAAATTATGAAATAAACAATTTTTATGTAAAACATCTGGATTTTATTCAGTAAAAGCATATTAGAATGAATTTTATATATATGAAGTATTATAAATTTACTGGGTCATTTATTTATAAAGGTTTGAATTCTCCTGCCAAGCACGTTGTACCAATTGTAGCTGCCCAGGCTGCTCAGCCACCTGCTCTCCAAATTCCACAGTCACTCTTGACACAAGTAAGCTTGTTCTTTAAATATTTTGAATAATCGATTACATGGTATTTTTTATCCTGAATTATTGAATTAATTAAAATTACCTTTATTTCCTGAAAGGTTGGAGCTCAGCAGTATGTGCCTGTATCTGTAGTGGAGCAAAATGGCCGCCAAATGTTGTTTGCTGTAAGTAACCTTATTTATAAAGATAATTATAAGTAAAATAATTCTGTAGAATTCTCATGATAAGAAACATAATCTATTTACTGATTCTTATTTTATGTAAAAAAAGTGTAGAAACTTAAGTAACTTCTAGTAAAATTAATAATTAAATGAAATTTAAATCTGTGAAACATATGACTGATATTAATATAAATCAATCATAGCAAACTTTAAAATCAAATAACTTTTTATATAGAATATAAGATGGACCTAAATTCTCTATATAAAATTGATTTTGTTAAAATTTCAATTCATTTTGCCATGAAAATTATTTACATGTGCTTAATCTGAATTTGATTTTAGGAATTAAATTTTTAGTAGCATTTGATATGAAGATGTACATGTCTATATATCAAAAAGTAAAACGGTCATTTTTTTTCAGAAAAAGAATTTCCAGGTTTCTTTATCTTCATAAAATAAAATGTTATGTCGTAAAAAAAAAAGGGGGGCTTACTTAAAAATTCATTGGTTCTGTAAGGATCAATTATGATAATAGTTCTAGGCAATCTTTATTTATATATACAATGAAGTTATAGTATCATGCATTGTTTAAATAATAATTTTGTGTATTATTTTGAATAAATTGAAAAACTTTCCATTTGAAAAATATTCATTACTATGTAAACAAAAAGAAATATATTTAAATTGATTTTATTGTAGAATGCTTTACAACCTGAGTGGCCTGGTAACAGACAGATGTTTGTGCCATCTTGGCAACCTAGACCATTCCAACAACCTGTCATTCCAGAAGCTGAAACTTGGGGACGTCCACTTGTTCTTGAAAGAGCAGCTTTGCTTCCAGAACAGCCTTCTCTGATTCCTGTGGTATGAATTTTTAAAATATATTTTCATTGTCATGTCATTTACCACTAATTTTTAAAAATATATCATAACTTATCTTTGTATCAGTAAATACCTATTTTTAACAATTGTAAGTAATGAAAATTATGTTTATTATGTATTAGATTGGTACATCATATTTAAATGATTTCTACATTATCAATTTCTTTGTAACTTTCTTTCTAATTCCTCCTATGTTCTAAATTTTATTGGTTTGTTTTGTGCATAATGATATTTGCATACTTTGTTGTCCTTTCCTATATTTTTAAATTGCTCTTTGAAGTTGTTTTAATATGTTTTTATATTTAAAACTTGGAAAATATTTCATTTTTTTTGTGTGCATTGAAATGGTTTTTTCAGTCGTAGTAAAACTCAGTTTTATTATTGTTTTAGGAGGTTCATGACACTGCTGCTGTGTATAACCATCTGAGGGAAAATAATCAGTTGAACTCTCTGCTTCCACCACAAGGTTCTGGTTCCACTTCTAATTTGGCTCAGCCATGGACAATTATGCCTGCACCAGCTCCATTTGCAGCCGCTCCATCTAATCAGCAGCATCGGCACATTCAACAAGCTAGCTCTTCTCACCGTGTCCTGAGTAAAATATCTTCCAGTAATCACAATACTCCATCAAAGAGACCGGCAAAGGCTATGTAAGCTTTAATTTTCTTGCACATGTTAACTATTTTTACATTTTAATATATATTTTTATTACTGTTTCAATTGAATAATAAACACACTGTTATGTTGGACGGATTTGTATTTCTATTTTAAATTATCTGTCCTAGTTTCTATATTTTAATAATGATTATTACTTAACTCTAGAATTGAGATAAGATATTTATCTATTCTCATTTTATTTTAAGAATATGCTGTAGACACTAAAAATTAGAATTAGTGTTTTTTTTCTAGTATTGAGAAAAGTTATTGTTAAATAAAACAAAATTAATTCTTGTTTATAATGCTGAAAAATCATATGTGCTTTGCTTTTTTTTCCTAGCAGAGAAAGAGACCCAGATCCTCATTATTCTCCTGCTAGAAAACGGCTGAAAGAAAGTAATGTGAAATTCCAGGTTCCAATGAGTACAATAAATGGAATGTACACAAACAACCCTGTTTCACAAACAAGGCCATTACCAAATCAGACAGTACATTGGACTTCCCATAATTCTAAGCCCACTATAAAATCTAGGTAACTTCCCTTCTCTCTTGTTTCCTCATTCCAAAAGTTTTTGAATATTACTAATAATGAATTAGTGTTTTGCTGTCTTTAATTGTTTGTAGAAAATACAAATTGCTGATGTGAGTCTTCAAAACTAATTTTTATTTATTTATTTTTTTGCAATATGTAAATTTTATTTTCCTGTATTTGGGCCGCGGTAGCCTGGTTGGTAGAGTGTCAGTTTCGTAACCGAAAGGTCGCGGGTTCTGTCCTTGTCTGGCCAAAGACCGCCGTGTTGGCTAATGGCAGTTGGGGCACGTTAAATATGTCGAGACTGCAAAGTCCTCCAAGTTCCCATAACAAAACGATACCTCTAGGGGTACTGAATCAGGGATGAGTCGGTCTCTGATTTGGATCTAAAATTCCGACTTGCTGATGGATGGATGAATGAGTGTATGAATGAATTCGACTGCCCCCTAAAAAGGGTTGTGTCGTATGTGTGAGCTACAAGTCAGACTTCTGCCTACTGGGTGCTCAGGGGTCTTTACCCTCAGAAGCTACTGCACCCCCTTTCCGTGAAAAACACGGACACGACAACAACATTTTCCAGTATTTAAAATTCATTTTCATGAATATGGGACTTTCAGAAGTCAATTATTGCTCTAAATATGTCTTTGAAAAAATTATTTATAAAATCTATTTGATAAAAAAGATTGAATTTTTTTTATTTGTGATAAAAGATTAATATTGAGAGGAACAAGAATGTACTGAACCTACTTAACTTTTTATGCTTTTCTCTAAACTTTTAAATAACATCTCTATGATTTGAAAAATTTGTGATAATATTTATAGTCCCAATAATTATCTTTTCATTGCAAACTAAATCTATTACAAACTAAACAATATTAATTGGTGTTATGCATCTTATGATTTGTGTTGTATTCCATAATTTTAATCAGATTATTATTACCTAATGAATGGAAATTTATACTTAAAATTATTCGCATCTTTCATTTTCAGAATTTGCATGTTATGTTTTTTTAATCCAAATTATTTTCCCTTGTTCAAATGTCTATTTTCCTTTAAAAGAATGGGTATACTGAAAATTTCTATTTGATTTCAGCTCCAGAATAACTAATGTTTGCGAGAGAGATGGACCAGAACAAACGATTATTATTTGCGATACACCCAGCCCAGCTGTCAGTGTGATAACAATCAGCTCTGATTCTGAAGATGAAGTTGATCCTGTTGTTATGTAAGTTTAATAGGTCATTTTCTATAATCATTTTTTTCCAAATTTGTATAATAATATTGTTTATATGATGTGTTATAACGAATCAATTATTTTTTTTAGTGCTCCAGAGAAGAAGAACAAAATTGCAACAAATCAGCACATGACTAACATAGCTGTAGCAACAACTTGTGACAGTGTTATTCCTCTCACACCTGACAATCATGGTTTGTAAAATTCAAAAAATATTTCTCTTTGTATATCTCATTTGTCTTTATCATTTTTATTGTGAATAAACTATTTTAACCTAATTGACTCTGTTTTGCAGGTTATTGCAACAAATATTATCCTGATCAGCGAAACAGCCAGTTCAATTCAAATTTTAAAGTTCAGCAAAAAGTTAGTTGTGTAACTGTATTTGATTCAGATTCAGATGACCAAAATAGCCCTGTAAAGAATCAGATGTCTGTAACAGCTAAAGTTATTAAGCCAGAACCACAAAAGGAAAATTCAAGGTACATATATTTTAAATATGACAGGATTTTAGTGGTGTGATATGTGGCATTAATAAAATGATATGTAATTACTTTGAGTTTAGGAATTAATTTTGAATTCTTTCATATTTCTGTGTTAAGTTGTAAATAGAGCTTGAAACGCATTTAAAAATATATATATTAGTAGTTTTAATGTATTTATATATATAGCATTGACTTGGGCTTAGGGTTGAAATAAAATTTTAATTTTTTCCACCTTAGATTCAGTTGTATTTGTTTCTAAATGTGGCAAACATTTGCTTATTTTCCTTTTGTTATTTATCTTATTTGAATAATTTTAGTATTGAGAAATATCAGTTCAGTTCTAATATAAAACTACTTATCCTTTTTACCATTGTTAAATAAAGGCCTTATCACATGGCGAAATATCATAACCACTTTTCATCAGCAAACAACAACAAAGTGACATCACTTCAAAGTTTCATATTATTGGTTGAATTTCTTTTTTAGATGATACTTCCCTCACTCATAAAGGGTAGAAAGGGTGGACTGTGACAGATTTTCATCCCTTCATAACTATGATTGAGAAAAGATAAATTGAGTTAGGCAAATTAGTAACTTTTAAAGGCAAATGACTTATGTAATAAAAAGTTTCTCTGATATATAGCTGCAATTGCTTAAAACTTAAATGCTGAAAAAATGCTTAGACTTGGGAAAAAAGACTCAGAGGATGATATATATTGCTTCATTTGAATAAATAAAAAAATAACTTCCCACTTAATTTGAAATTGTTTAAATGTGCACGAATTAAAGCTTGAAAAAATAAAAACAAAGCAGATTTTTTATAAAATTACTCAAAAATGATAGGCTTTAGACAGCTTAAAAAGCTGCTTACATTTTAGTATATTTAAATGTTGCAACATAGATTATCCTAAATAGTTATTTTGCAATAAATGTTGTGTTATGCACTGTCAATAAAGCTATTATCTATAATCGTTGGGTAACCTATTTAGGCTTAAATGAGTACACAGGTTGAATTCATAATGATTGTGCTATGCTCGAAGCAATTTTGGTACTTTGGAAAGTTTTAGTTTATCTCTACGTGTCATTTTTTGTAAAATTACTTTGCAAGAAAAAATTAGTTATATTTAAAATAATCTATATTATAAATAATTAAAATATTAATATAATAATATGACAGGAAAATTATCAAAACTTAAAATAAAAAATAGAGAATTTTCCAGCTTGTGATGCCAAAAGCTACTGATTAAAACAAATGTAGTTTAGAACAGCTGTTTTTAAGAAGTCTACTATTCTCAAATAATATTCCTTGAATTGAGTTCCTTTTCCATGGAGGAAAAAAATAAAATAAAATAAATAAGTTAAAATAGTCAAAAAATTATGCTGAACTTTTTTTTCCCTAACAATTATTTTTTTACATTATGGCTGAAAATTATGGACCTGCTAGTTTCAAACTATTATTTATTTTAAGTCAAGAGGGAATCCAAAATCTAAATTTTTCCATTTAAAATTGAATTTAATGACTTTTGCAAGCCAGAAAATTTAGGTATTATATGTAAATAGACACTGCTGTAAAGGATTAGGATTGAAAGGAATTCCCAAATATTAGTAATCATAAGGAATCTACCAATAGACTTTCCATCCATCTATCTATATATATATGTAGATGGATTTATATATATATATATGTAATATAATAAAATTATTTTATAGAGATGAAATTGCTTGAAGCTCCATATAATTGTTTTCATATTATTAGCTGTTAAATAAAAATATATCACGATTTATATTACATATATATTACTTTTTTAATTTTAGAGCTACAGTTTGCCAAAAGAAAAAGATAGCCAATTCATATCATCAGCATTGTCAAATGAATAATTCCATTGTTCACACAAAACAAGAAATCATTACAGAGGATGATTTAAATGTTTCTCGTGCTCATTCAATTATGGCTGCTGCTTTATCCGATGTAACATCAGGATCTGCAACTCTTCCAACTCTTTTGTCTGGCCAGTATTCCGGAAATTTTTCCAAACACAATGACCTCTGTCTGATGACACATTTTTGTGGACGTGATCAAGTAAGTTTATACTTTGATATTTATAAACTGTTAATATTTAATTTAGAATAGACAATTATGTAAATGAATATTAAAAATTCCATTGTATCAATAATTCTGAAGCTTGCATCTACATATGTTCTTAAAAGCACCATAAAAATAAAAAAATATTCTGGTATTAGATAAAAGCTGTTAAGGCTTAAAATTAGACATTTTTATACTTTAATTATGTTACTTTGTTGCATTTTTTTATTAGCTGAGTGTGTGTGTATACACACACACACATAATCAAATTATTTTGTAATTGGCATGATACATTTGAAATTTAAATTGTAAAGGACATTTTTTTATACAATTGTTTTTTTTTTAGTATCTTATTGCATTAAAATCTCTGCATAATGTGCAATCTAATTTTATTTGTTGCATTCTGTTTCTTGAGATAAAATTGGTGGGATAAAGTAATATTCTGTATTATATTTGTCCAAAATAAGGCTAAAAATAAAGACTTGGATGCACTTTAATTACTGTTTATAAATGTGTATTCTAGTTGAATTCTGTATATATACTTGCTTTTTATCCAAAGTAAAGAAGAAAAATGTGTAAAATCATGCCTTTGAGTTTTAGGTTATCTTTTGCCTTTTATCAAACAGCAAAGTACAATATTTCCCAAATTTAATAAACAGAAGAGAGCATTTGATTTTTTAATACTTTTTTTAAGAATGCATATACATAATTAAGAATTTAGGTAAGAATTTAGAGAAAAATACTTGAAGAATTTGTTAAAATTGGTTTTAATGTACATATAAAATTGATTAGCATGCCAAAATGTTATAAAACTGACATTCATTATTTTGGTATTATTAGCATGAATTGAATTATGCACTTACATTGAAATTAAATGTGTAATAATTCTGATTTAAGATTCATTTTTCCCCTTTTATAATAGAATTTTATTTCTAACATTTTGAAATAATATTTCCATGTTTTTGAACTTTTTATATTTTTGTAATTTATAAAAATACGAACAATATAATTATTGGAGAAACTAATTTATAGGAATGCTGTATAATATTTATCTGATGTAATAAAATATATATGGGAATGCAATGTCAAGGTTTTTTTTTAAATTTTATTTTTCATTATTTGCAGTAAATTAACAAAAATGTTTGCTATGTTTTCCTTTTAAGGAACTACAAAAAGAGTTTATAAAGATTTTGAAGTATCAAATACTCATCTCTCTCTTGACAATCTATATCAAATTTTTTGATAATTATTGCTTGAAATTATGCTGAATATTCATACCTTTTATTTAATAACAATTTTTCTTTTTTAGAAGTCAAGTATTATCGTAGAAAATGGGGATCAAATATCTACAAGTGATGATTTAGTGAGACAGTCCCAACTGCCCACATCTATCCATGGCTCTCCCACTTCTCATATCAGTCAACCATTATATTTAATGGCTAGTCAGGCTGATGTGTATAGGTAATTAATCATTTTTCCTGTGTTTTTCAATGTGCAAAGGAAACTAAGTAGTGATCGAGAATGTTGTAACTTCTTAATAGAAAAATGAACGCTCTTCTTTCATGTCGATTTATTTTGATTTTTTTTAGATTTCAAGAAACCTGTAACAAGTATAAGTTCCTGAGTATATGTACTTAAAAGTTAATAAAATAAATATATTAAGTATATTTAATAGTTGGATCTTAAATCATGCACATTTCAATGTTATTAAGTATATTTTATGTGCATTTTTCCCGTTGTATAGCAGCAATAACATATATATACTAAGTAACAATTTATTAAGAGAAATTTTTAATGACATATGATGATTAAATCAGATTTTCAAACGTAATGCTTTTTTTAAAAAAATATTTTTGAATTTTACTAGAATCTATTTTTTAGTTAAATTTTGAAAAAACCTTTTATCTGTATTTTCTTTGCCTAATATCTTGAAATTTCTGCAAGGCTGTTGTATGACTTGTGCAAAAATGTAAAATAAAATTCTTAGAATACATTTTTGGATCTTTCATATTATTTTAATTTTGAAGCATGCATTAAGATACTAATCTGAAGCTTTTTATATCATCTAATTCATTTTTCTCTACACACCTGTTTTATTCCTGGAATAAAAAATATATATTTTTTAATTTATAGGGATTTTTGTAGATCTACAGTATCTTCAAATATCTCTCAACCAACCTATATATCAACTCAGTCTGATAAGTATATCCTAACAGCCACTGAGCATTCTGCATCTACTTCTTTTGCTGCTACTCAGTTACCTGTACCTCCGCCTGCTCACCATCACACAAGTCGAACCACCATCACTTCGTCAATACCTTATTCGGGTACCAGCAGTCATCCTTTACCAGCACATATGCAACCTGCTACGGTCGGAGCTTCATCAACCCTGGTTCCTACATCTGCCCTTCCATTGGTGTCCTTTCCTACGACCTTGCCTCAAGCTCCTGGATCAGCTTTATGTGCATATACAATGAATGGTGGAAGTCCAACCAAATCCCAGTTCCATATATATTGCTGAATGGCATTTTGGACCCAATCAAAGCTTCACATTTAGAATCATGTCAGCAACCAATGTAGAAGCTTTTGATGGGTGAAATGCATAAAATTCAGCTTAGGAGATTGAACTGTTACTTTTTGTATAGTTATATTTGTAAACTTGCTTTGAATATTTGTCAATGGTATATTTTAGAATTCTGAGACTTTGAAAGGGTGACGGTTGTAATCTATGGCTGTCATTGAACACAATAGCAGATTGGAATGTTTATATCTGCTTATATCTTGACAACAGTTTTTTCTTTGTACATTAAACTGTTTTGACGCAGCTTTAGATTGGTTGCAAAGGTAAAAGCTAGTCTTAACTCTCAGGAAGGCCTTGTATTGTTATTTGATTTTTATGAGATACTTGGCCTTTGGAAAAACAAATTCTCAACTATGCATGTACTCAAGAAGGCACTGACAAAAAAACTTTAATTAGTGATGCCTCTGCCTATCTTGATGGGTTCTTTTTTATCATTCTTTTGTGAGATGAAAATTGAAATTTGTTATTTTTATGTATCTAAAAAAATTGTGAGAAATGCCTGTAACATTTGTTACTTTTTAGTGATGCCAGTGTCATTAAGAATTGTGCATATTGTCAATTTGTAAAATAAATTTGAAAAAATCTGTACAAATTTGAATGTTCACCAAGAATATATTTAGCACTGTAAACAAATACTCTATTACTCCTGAATTGTGCAAAATATTTGCAAAGATTTCCTTTGCATAATTCTTGAGGAATTGTCTATCATTATTAGGTTGTCAATTTTGAAAGTTTAGCAGTGTGCCGCAATGATATTTAAAAAAGAAAAGCAAAAATCATGAAGCCTATATCTCCAAATATAGAACATTTTTTAGGAGCTTTGAACTACTGTATTTAGCGGAGGGCGTTAAGAAAATTTTATTTCTTTAAAAAAATTATAATCCTATTAAAGGAAAGAAATGTATGCAATGATGATAAATGGCCAATTTAATAAATTTCTGATTGATTTATGTGAACTCAAATCTTACTGTATCCGATCTCTTTTCAGCTGTTCAAATTTCTCTGAAAAGTGTTCTATATAACAAAAAGAGTGACTTAAAATTTAATATATTTTATATTCATTTTAAATTAAATGGGTTTCCAATTTTATAATATTGAAACTAAACTATTTTCAACCATTGTTAATAATAGTGTTTTTAACAAACACTTTGCTCTCTATGGCATATTATATAGTATTTAGATAAAATCTGATGATTATCAATCTTTAATTTGTTTTTTATAGTTATAATTATTAGAATTTAAATTTTAGAAACTTATTTTTTTACAAGAATAATTAATCTGAATTTTACTTTAAAATAAAATAGAAGTATCACAAATGTCCATATTCTTATAATGTAATGCGTTATAGTCTAAGCTTAAATGAAGCTTAACCTCCTGACTTTGAGTAAGCTTTAACTGCATAGTATCTACATTTTATTTATCCAAGATGTATTGAGGATCTATATTAGATATTATAGTATAGTTTTCTTATGCCATGAAAGCAAGCTGTTTACTAAAAGGAACCTTAAATCATATGTCAATTTGGAAATTAAAAAATGTAACTGCATTACAGTTTTACATTTAGGATAAAAAAAACTATGCACTTTTCTTTTTTGTCAAATGCAATATGTATCTATGCAATATACTTTTTGATATGCTGTATACGATAGTGTCTTAATTGTTTAAATGAATTTTTAATGAGAAAAATTTAACTTGCCAACTATGCAACTTTCAGGGCAATAATATGCTGTTTGTTGATGTTGAAACTAAACTATGCAATTCTTAGCCTATGCAATTAAAAACGAACTTGAAATATTCTTGAAATGTTTCAGCAATAAATGCCTTACTATTATATGATTTAGTTTTATTATAAAATTTTAGATTAATGTTTGCAAGTCTTGTGATAGTTTTAATATGTACCTATGCAATATATTATCTATGGAATGTTTTTCTACCTTTAAACTCTTATTCAATTCAAATGAGAAATTGTACTTGCTTTTATGAAGCAATATCTAAAATTTTTGTAAGAATTAAATTTTCCTTATTAGACATTTTATCAATATAGAAGCCAATAATTCAGATTTACAAGAACTGAACAGCATAAAAATGTTAAAAGGAATTAAGGTAAACATTTTAAATCTATGTAAATTATAAAATCAGTGGTGATCTTATAATGAAAATTTCTATACTTTGACTTGCAGACATTAGTTTTTCTCTAACTTCTTTCAAATAAGAGTAAAATATTCACACTTTGTATATGTTTCCCTCCAATTTCTCTTATGTGATTTATATAGATTTGTAGATATATAAAAGTCTTGTATTTTTATTTAATTTGTCCTTAAGATGCACTTTTTTGTGTTTATGTATTTGCTAAACACTTATTCATCTACTGTAAGATTGTCCCAATAATTTGTGTTTTTATGTTTAATTTATATGTACTCAAACTTACCTAGCTAGAAGTAATATTTTCGAAAAAATGTAAGCTAGGTAATTATTGTGAGATTTTTTGTTACAGTCTTCTCTTTTTAAATATTGTTTATTGTATTGCATTTGTTATATTTAATGTAGGTTACTTTAGTCTGTAAATTTATAATTACAATGGCTTTCAGTTCATTTAATCCAATGCTAGTCTTGCAATTTGTCACATTACCTCTTATTAGCTTTGTGTTTCTTGTATTTTTGTAAACAGTTATCTTTATTTATTATGGTCTAGTTATTCCTAAATATTTAAATACTATAACATAGGTCCTCAACCATTTACCTTGTATTTTTACATTATTTATAAGATCAATTTAGTTTATTTTTTAAATCTTTTGTGCATTTAAATTTTTATCTATTTAAATTATTCCTGTATAAAATTTAAAGTGTTGATTTCAGTTCAGTCACTTGCTTAAATGTTTCTAAAACATAATAATTTTTTTTTCTTAGGATTGATATTTAAACGTTGAAACTAAATTCCATATCACACTTTTAGATTAATGTTATTTCATATATTTTCTATGCAGTTCAAACTAGGTTGGTCAAACAAAAATTTTCTAACATATGTAATATGGACAAAGATTCCCCCCAACTTTTGTGCAAGCAAATTGAGTATTAAATGAGATAAAAAGCAACTTCAATTTTTCATAGCAAAAATGGGAATAAATCTTTTTATTCAACCATAATAAATTAGTGTGTTAAAATATTAAAACATCGGATCAAGCAAATATTTAAAGTTTGTACTACTGCATTTATTATTATATTTTATTCTTCCTTCTCTTTCCAGTTTTATACAGAAAACCTGAGTAATAAATAATAAATAACACATATTTGTGATACTATTACCTTTCAACTATTAGCCTAAATAAATTGATTTGGATTAAATAAAATTGACTTTAAAAATATATTAATACCTTTAATTATAAATTAATAAAATTCAAGTTTGGTTGGAGACCTATGAACTTTTTTAAATTGTGTTTAACAGACCTTTTTATCTAATTGGAACATTTTTTTTTCCATTAGGAAGATTATTTTGCATATTTACATACTTTGTATGTAATACTAATTATACCTCTTATTCCATAGTACAAACACTTTTGTAAAGTTTCCAATAAAAAGAGAATGTAAACTTATTTTTTGCAGTACTTAAGATGTGTTATGCAAATTTATTTTTATGTCAGTCAATCCTTGACATGATTATATAACAATAATATTATTGTTGACTATAACCACCATTTTGGTAGCCTAAATATTTAGATATTTTAATAAAAGTTCGTTTATTTTTGAAAACGAATTCCTCCTCGTTTATATTAATTAGAAGGATATAAACATCTAGAACTATTTTTGCAAAGAAACATTTTTGTAGGTAATTTTTTTAAAGTATAGTGCTGCAATTAATATTACATGTCATTCTATTGTATGTAAAGATTCTTTTTAAGTGTGTTTAACTTATTTGCAATTTTTGTGTGCCAAAAATTCTCACTGGGAAAAAGTGTGCAAAATTCCTACATTTTATCTTGTCTGGAAAAATTGTCTATTTTTATTTACCAGATTATAAAAATATGAGCATCAATAATGCTTGTGTAAAAGTAGCTTGTGCTCATATAATTTGTAAATTATGTTAAAACACTGTATCCAAATCTAGAAAAAGAAAAAAAAAAATCTTTTTACTTCTTTATGTTAATGTGTTTAATCACAGAAAAGACATTTTACTTTTTTACTATAAATTTTTTAATGTAATCAATTAAATAAGGAAAAGGATAAAATGAAATTGTTGCTTTGCATATGACCATACCAGTTTGAATTTGCATACTCTTGTAAACATTATTCAGTGGTGATGGAATGTCAAATCATAGGGTGTGATATATTCTCTCACCTTTTCTCTGACACATGAGTTGCAACTGTAAGCTCCAAATGTTTTGCACTTTTTTATAGATTATAGTGATATGCCAGTGATAGGAAAATATTAAAATGTATACCTAATCCTATATTGTTTCTGATTAGTGTAAATTTTGTAAAGCAACAATGAAAAAAAAATAGAAAATTTTGTTAAATAAATTTTTTTAAAAATATTTATGATGTTTATTCATTTGTTTATACTCTTCTAATTTCATGCAAAACGTCATTTACATTTCATTCTTTATAGGCCTCTCTTTCAGGGCCATATATAAACCATTAGCTTGAGTGGGATTTGAAAAGAGAACTAACTAAATTGACTATTATCAGTATTATTTGTGTAGCTTCTGGGGAAAAAAATGATCAAACAGATTGGAATTTGAGGAAAGCAAGTAAATTTTTTAAAGACGGGATTATAATACAATAGGGCCATAAAATTTTCCTAGAAAAACTGCTAACTATATAAAATTAACTAAGGACCTATTTGATTAATTTCTAAATCAGAATTATTAATCTGTAAATAACATTTTAGAAAATACTACAAATAAATAAGGATGGAAAAGTGAACAATTTTTAGAGTAAAACTGAATAAAATTCCGAAAATATAAAAATTATACTTTAAGAGTTTGATGCTCATTACAGAACTATATTAAAAAATTTTAACTATAGAGAAATCTTTTTTTTTTATCATAGCAACTTTAATTACAAAATTTCATTGATAAGAGAAATATAATGGAATTCTTTTAGAATTTCTCTAAAAAAAATTGTAATGAAATTTTTAACGAGAGGACTATTAAAACAGCTACAACAAATTGAGTTATTAATACACTTCCTAAATTAGACAAAAATATAATTTATATGCATTTTTTAAATTAACACATTTTAAAATTTTAGAAAATAGTTGAATTGATTAAACCTATTGTTTGATTTCAGTACTGTAATTTTTAATACTAGAATCGAACAAAAAAATAAATGCAACCTTTAATTATTTAGTTCCAGTTATAGCAAATATTTTTTAAGTATTTTTTTAATTACTTCTTTTTAAGAATTCATTTTAAAAACTCATCTAATCATAATGAAATTCAATAAATCAGCCACTTTTCGCAAGCCACTTGTATGCCCTGATTATTGACATTTCGGGCTGGTAAATGGTTTGCAAACTTTTTTAAATTTTTTTCAGTTTATTTCCTCCAGGTGGCATAATTTGTATAAGCAAGAATCAAATGATTCTTCAATCTATAATGTAGCTCAAGAGCAAAAGACAAATTTAACTAAGAAATTTTGATAGAGATTTTTTTAACAGTGTTTATTCTTAGGAAAGATAATTTTTGATATCTTTAAAAAGATTTTGTAAGTATTAGTGATTTTTATACTCTTGCTCAGAGCATGAGAAAATGTTTTAAGTTTCTTTGTTATTTCATACAATAAAAAAACATGACTTCAACTGAATACATTTACTGTAAATTAAAAAGTGTATATACAAAATAAAAGAAGTTCAACTTCTATTGTGTAGTTAATTGGCAAAAGTATACAACTGAATGTTCTGATAAATGAATTTTAATTTCATCACAACATTTAAATACACTGCATCAAATCAAAATATAAAATTGAATTTAAAATATTTACTGCATTATATATATATACATATATATAATTCATTAGTCGATAAGCCCCCCCCCCCTGCTTTTTGGAACCTTTCTGTTAAATAAATATTTCACTATAGTAATAAAAGTAGATAATTAAATGAAGTATTTTAAGAAATATTTTGAGTGATTTGATTCTAAATTTCAGGTTGAGAATGTTTCAAATTAACAACTATATGAACAATAAAGATTGCAATAAAAATATATGCTTTTGATATAAAGGAAAAAAAAATTACCACACAGAACTATGTGAGAAGTTCAATTCATAAATAGGCATTTTTAATAATGCAGAATTTTTAACTGGTACACAATTGAATGTTACAGTATATCGAGATCAAATATAATAGTGTAATTCACTGCTAATGAAAATGAATACTAGTCACCTTGTAGCTATAAAGTACATGAGTATTAAATTGTAACAAGCGGTGCAACCTGCATTATTTTTAAAAGCTTCTCATTTTTTCAGTTCATTGGATATATGAATCATCCTAATGAAGTAAAATCCATGATATCAGAGTGCTATTAAAGATATAAGTATTCTATTCATTTAATTATTGCAATGCTGGTATTTTACGTTTTTATTAGTCCCCAAGAAAGTAACAGATATTAAACAGAATTTTTCTTCCTTTAACTTCCAATAATGAAATGAAATAGAAATTAATATTTGAGAAAACAATAAAAATGATGTGACATGCACAATAATAAAATCTATTAAAAATTTATAAAAATATTTCCAAAAAATTATCGAATTTAAGGAAAAAATTGCATAGTAATATATATATATATATATATAGTTACATTTACTTTTAAAATCTTAAAATGGCATAAAAATCAATTTTAGGCAATAATATTTTCAGAGCTTATCATGAAAAAAACTCAACAATCTTGTTTGATTTTTTAAAAATTAATATTCTAATCAAATTATTAAAAAAATTGCTCTGAGGTCATTTTCACATATATTTAAACTCTAAGCCTTGTTCGAAACACACAGACTCTACCCCCTTTTTTTATCAGTACAGAAGAGAAATATAGAAATTTCACATCTCCAACTTATATGAAAACAATTTTATAGCCATGATTTAATATATTTTTTAATAAAATTATCAAAAGAAGAATGTTATTGACATTGGAATATCTTTTAATAAAAATACATTTTACCACATTTTGGACAATTATAGAAATTATCAGAAGATGTTCTAGAGTAAACAGTTAAAAAAAAATGACACACATAATCTAATATTGACGAAGTCCTGATTTTCATTAAATTTAATCAATGAATTCCACATAATTTGTCTTTGGAGTAATAAAATTAGATAAAAAGACTAAAGAACATATTTGCCCCTCTTGGGAAAAAAAGACAATAGTAATGAAACTAACCAGGATAGTAACCAAGACAATAATAACATAAAATAACTAGGTAAAATATTAATATAAGCTGGAAAGTTTTAAAAAAGATATCTACCATAAACCTTGTACAACTTTTTAAGAAAATAATATGTAATTTTGTATCCACAATAAATTTTGATCGAGGTAGTCAAAACATGGGCAAATTCAAAATAAGAATAATACAATAACACAACAATAAAAAAAGGAAGCACTTCCTTAACCATCTGCTCCTTCTTTTATTTAATATATAAATACAATGGTATGATGGTTTAGCTGTAATTTTTCACATATTAATTTGCCAAATGTACAATACAAAAAATTTCAATTACAATCCTATAAAATAAAAAATATTTTTCAAACAAAGTTTCTTCTCTGCCATTATACAAAATAACAACTTATTACTAATTGATTTTTTTTTGACAAGCTTGCAAAACAATCATGCTGTAATCTTTAAATTAATGGAAAGTTAATTTAAAAATTTCTACAATCATTGTGTAAGTTCTCTAAAGATTATTTTTTTATATATTCACCTCATGTCTCACCATGATGTAGCAAAAACAATTAGTAAAAGTCGTGCAAATTTCTAAGAGAGAAGTTTCATTAATGCAAACAGCAAATAACACAGCAAAATGAAACATATTAGTGTTTAGTATCCAAACTAGTTATTCAAGAATCATTCATAAATTATCCACATACATGCCAAAAATAATTTCTCTGTTTTAAATGAAAATCCTTCAATATTTTTACTTGAGATAGATGCTGAATTAGGAAGGAAAAAGAAAATGAGACAATTACAAATGAATGAAAACAAGACATCTATTAAATAAAACTAGCTGTTTTTTACTAAAACAAATATAAGCATTCAAACAATTTACCTATAGATTCATCTTTCAAAACAAATTAAACTGCTATTATAAATTCCAATTGTATATTATAAATACTAAACAAGAATTATACAAATTCTAAAAAATCACAGAAAACAAGTGAACTAAGTCCCTAGTGTTTTGAACTAACTACATATATGTGAAATTTTATAAACAGGAACAATTAAATAAATATTATCACTAAAAATAATGACTTCCATATTTAACATAAAATTCAAACTTTTTAAAAGTTATTCTATTGTAATTACAGTCATTTTTTATTATTACCTATATCAGTATTTACACTCTGAACTACAACAGGTTGTAATGGAGGGGGTAGATTCAAGCTTTCTGCCATGAATCCAGATTCTGGTAATAATGGATCAATCAGCTGATTGGTATTTGTCTCTGTCAAATCACAAACTTCAAAAGGTCCAAATTCTGAAGATTCATCATCACCTTTCATTTCAGGAATCAAATCAGTAGGATATTGCAAGTCTTGAATATTAACAACAGGTTGACTAAAATTATGAATAGGTAAAGGATAAGGATTATGATGGGAAGTGAAAATTTCAGCTGATGGACTGTTACTTTCATCACTTTGATGCTTTTGAGATGGCAATAAGACTTGAAGATTTTGCAATGGAGAAAAAGTACTTGTATTACTTTTAGCATCTGAAGTACACTCTTTGGTATTTGAAATACTGCATAAATCAGACATTAAATCATCTTTATTATCCGATTGTGTTTGATCTGCTTGCATATTAACTGAAGAACTCATTAAGCCTTCAGAACTTTCTTTATTCAAGGATTCTGTATTACCATTTTTAAATTCTATGTCAACAAGAATGTCTTCGGTGGGACCAAAAACAACACGACTTCGAAGTACTTCAGGAATGAGGCTCATGTCTGTATTTCTAGGAACAGTATATGGAGTAGGATTAATAATTAATGGAGACACAGGTTTACATTTCAGTAAAGTTTCCTAGAAGGAAAAAAAAATTCCATAAAATAATTATGCATTTATATATAAAAACATTTATAATAATTCAGTCATCAACTGTATAATTACCGGAACAATTAAATATATATATATATCATGTGAGAGCATGATGTTGTTTTAGTTTGGGATTTTCGAAGCCTCAAAATGCACAGCCAGAAATTAATCGCTTTTTGAAGCATCCAAATTTTGCAATTAGGGTTATTAGAAAATAATAGATAAAAAATCATATTTTGCAACTTATCTCCTACAAAAAGTTATAACTAGGAGTGAATGTCCACTAATCTGTTTGGCTGATAAAGGGCAGTGTCATAAGAAATTACAACACAAAGAAGCACAGGGAAGGAAATGAGACTGAACCTAAAACAATGAGGAGAGCTTTGAAAGTTTACATATATGCATATAATTCTTTTATAGATTTAAATTTTTTTAGCTGCAAAAAAAGGTTTGGGAGCACAAGCTATTTTGAGATGGCGGAGGGAAATTGTTTTCTAAATATCAATCCCTGTGTAATCTGATAGCCACATGATTGTTTAAAATGAATTTCACCACCAAAAAAAAAAAAAAAAAAATTCTGGCCCAGAGGAAATAAAATTTTAAAGATTCATTTTAAGAGAGTCAAAACCCATTACTTTACTAAAAGTTGGTAATTACAAAATATGGGTCAAGTGAAAACATGATATTTTTCTGTTGGACTGATAACATGTGACTTTAAAAAAAATAATGTTCTTGCCTTATAACTTGAAATTTGTAACTACAAATTCCAATTTTTATCATTATTATTATTATTTACACAGATTTTCTTTTACTTAAATCCATAAGATTTCTTGAATTTGTCTACATCACTTTGCTAGAGATCACAGCTCATACTTTAAGTAAGAGTCTAATTAATATTTTTATTAAAGTTTTATTTCCTACTTGAAAGCCAGGCAACATTCCACAGAAATATAGTGTATATATTAAATCAATTCTCATTACATAAAAAATTGAGAGTAAAAAACACACAAAAATATATTTACCTGAAATTTGATCATGTCATCCCGTAGATTAAACATGTCACTTAAAACCTGAGTATTCTTTTCTTGCATTTCATTTAGAGTGATCAAATTTTGTGTCATGACACGCAGCCCTTCACAAGCTGAAGCATTTTGATCTGAGTGAGTCAAGGGAACTTCACCAGATAAGTAACGTTGAAATTCATCTTCATTCATATTTAATGATTCTCCAGTTAGGTCTTCAATAAATGCAACAGCACAGCACTAAAAAAAAGAAATAAACAACTGAAAAATTGTTATTTAAATTAATAAATAATTTTATAATTCCATCATAAAGTTGCAAAAGAATTAATGGTCATTAATTTGAGTTTTGACTGAAAAATATTATACAAAGAAAATCAAAATGAAAATATACTTGAATTTTTTAAAAAAAGCTTTTAAACTGAAATTACAGATTATTAAAGCCTTGATATCTTCATATACTTGATGCAATTTATTTTAAATGTGTACTGTTTAGAATAAAGAAATTCAAAGAGCAATTATTGCAAATAATTTCTAACTATTTTAATAAAAGATTACAGTAATTATTCATCAAATTCCAAAAAAAAAATCCTGAAATTAAAAAAAAAAGTTATGCTTCGGTCCAATAAAAATAACTCACCAAATTAGTAAAATAATACGCTCCTTCACCACTTCGAAGCCTTGTTGGAATACTAAAGCTGGTTATATACTTTATATTAGACTGCAAGAGAGGTGGATTCGCCTTTAAAACAATGTAAACAAGAGCTGGCAAAAACTCATCAGCACTAGCAGTAACTCCTTGGCACAACTTAATGATATTAAAAATACTTTCACTACAGCTAACAATACATTTGATTTTTTGCTGGGGTGCTACCTTAGAGTCCAACTGAATAATATCTGAAAGATAATATTGAAAACTTAATTACACACAAAAAGCAACAACATTACAATAAAATTTTATAAATCTGAAAATAATACTCAGTTAAAAAAGCTTTATAATTTGAAGGAAGATAGAAAATGAATATACCTGCAATTGCTTTGTCAATAAGATCCCGAACTTCGGGACTACTTTCCGTGATATTTAAACCTAAATGCTGAGAAGTAATGAAATGAAGACTCCTGATGCGTTTTTGCAAGGCAAGATCTTTTTCTTCATATTCAGAGGAGATTTGATGTGAAACATTCTTTTGTAAATAACTCATTAACACTTCTTCAATTTTGTCCATCAACTGATCAATTTGCTCTGAACTCATATCTAACAGGAAAACAAATTTAATGAACAATATTTTTTATTTATAACCAAGAAAATTAAAATTTATCATTAAGAATTTTTTTTAAAAATATGCCTGCCCAATTACTCAAAATAGAATTGTATTCCATAACTTTCAAATCTTAAAATCTAGATATGAAAAACTGACAATAAAAAAAATTAAAATTACTAAATAGAAATTTCAGAGAAATTTGTGCAAAATACCTCACAAAAAACTTATTATTTTATTTGTTCAATACTTTATTATCATAGTTTATCTTACAATCTTCAAGGTAACTTTAAAATAAATAAAAAATATTATTTTTAATTAGATACAAATTTAATGAATAATGAAAATAAATCACATCTAAACAAAAATTACTGTATAATATAGTCAAAAAAAAAAAAAAAAACGCCTTTAAATATATGCAATGAAGGTTTTATAAAAAAACAGTAAAAATTTCATTAATTATTTTCGATTAATAAATATAATGTAAAAGAAATATTACAGACATTTAATAAATAATAAACTTTCACTTTAATTATCCTGCATTTAATCATTAAGAATAATGATTAAAATTTAATATTTTTATAAGCAAATTTCAAAAATATATCATGTCAGAATTACATTTTTCATCATTGATACATACCTAGATAAGCTGGATGTGTTTCACATCGATTGAACATAAAATTATAGAATTCTTGAACAACTTCAGATTGTTCATCAATTGATTTGTCATAATACTTAGTCATTATCTCAAGAGTCTTGTGGATTTGTTTGGATATATCTTTAGCAACCGATTCCTTTACATCTTTATTTTGCAGTAAATCTTCACTAATTAAATACAGATCCCTGGATGGAGACTGACTTGTGCTTTCTAAAATACAGAAAAACTTTTTTTTAAAAAATTTTGTTATCAGTCATGTACATAGCAAATAATATATTTAAACAATGCAAGAGCATAGTGGATTACCAAGAATACATTCTTGAAAGATTAAAAAATTATAATGTTCATCAATATGATACAAATTCTTTGTACATGATTGATGATATTTTAAACATTCTTAGATGAAAACAAAACAAATTAAAGTAACTTTTGATCATAAATGAATTGAAAATATTGTTTCTTTTCATGTTATTAAGTTGATCCTTGGGCTGTATATTTAATTATAAAAATTCCAGGCACCATTTAGAAATTTGCAAATTTAGTATATGGAAATCAATTAATTTCTAATAGTAGAATCATTCAGAAGTGTTGCTTAAAAGATTTGAATGATTTAAAATTTGCAAGTGGTTTGGCAAACTTTAGAAGTTAATAGCATATCATTGGCAAACATAATCAATAGAACAAAATTACATCTTTATTGATTAAAACAAGAGTAACTGTCCCATCCACACCAATAAAAAATGTATTAATAATTGGAATATTTTCATAAGATTTTTTTTTCTTTTCAAACATTTAAACATGTATATAAAAGTAGCTAGAGAAGTCAAATTAACCTACAAGATTTTATTTATATTTATGAGAGAATTATACTGTAAATGGATCATGAGTATTTTAAAGAAAGATGATTATTTTCTAATTCATTAATTTTCAAGTAAATTCTATTAAACAAACACCAATTTCTAATTCACTTTCAATCTTGAAGGTAGTGTCATTTTTTAAAAAAATAAATGAAATGGCATTTTTTTTTTTTTGATAATGAATTTATTAAAAAGGAAATGGTAAAAAGAAAGATAAACATGCAAAAGCTGGGACAGCAAATTTTAAAATAAAGTATTTTATTTCATGCAATATGTTAGAATAAGAGAAATATAAGCTCTCACAATGAAAAAATTCTTAAAAACTAAGTAATATAAATTCGACATTTTTTTAAAATCCATTATAAACTATAGTGTATTTATGCAATTATATTTATTAGTAATTCCAATTCATTATCTTAGTTTGCAAGAAATTTATGATTTACTAAAAAATAATGAAAAATATGATTTGGATATTAAGCTAAATTTTAATACATTTGTGATATGGAATATGTGTCCTTTCTACCTGAGTGAAGTCAGGATTCTGTGAAGTATAAACTATTGGTTTGTCCATGCCTATAATAAGCTTTTTAAAATACAATAAGATACTACTCTGAAAATAGATAGACTGTATATTTGATAAATTAAATGATAAAAATCAACAACTTTCAAACAGAAAAAATCTTACCTTTAGCAGTATGTCCTCTTTTTATGATGCTTTTAATAGTTTTAGATCTTTTCTCAGACTGCTGCTTCTTTTTTTCCTCAAATTTTGAAAATCCTAAACTTAGTGAACTGTCTTGAACATCACTGTAGCTTCTCTGAACTCTGTAAATTTAAAATCAATTTTATAACATAAAATCTTACAGTAATTTCTGAAAAAATAATAATACTTCAAAAAATATAATTTGAGAAAAAAAAGGTAAAGGAATGAAATAAAATCACATTAAGGAAAATTAAGAAATATATGCTACTATAATTATAACAGTATTAATATCAAGATGGAATTAAAGGAAAGTGAAGAATTGTCTAATGTTTTTAAGGCTGCTTACTTGATGTACTAATAAAAACTTGTTAGGTAAGTAAGCAATTCTGCACATTAATCTATAAATATTGAAAAATATATTATTATTATTAATAAAAATAATTCACACACACACAATAAAAACCCACTCACTTTTTAGATGAAACTTTGGAAGATCGTTCAGGTTTTACTTTCTGGTTCATTTCCCGATGACATATTGAACAATAGCCAAGCCATTCAGGATTCCCAAAATAGCCACATCCATTTTTGCACATCAGTGCAGGCTCCCTCAAATTAGTAATAGGTTTGCTAGGATTCATGTTAGACATGGCTGTAAAAATTGATTTAAATTATGACATGAAAATAATACTTAATAATCATGAATATTTTCAAATCAAATATATGTAGAATAGTTAATAAATCATAATTTAGAATTAAACCTACAAAATAACTTCAACACCAGCATCCAGATTTTAGGCATCAGCAGACAGAATTATTGATGGCAAATTCAGAAAGATAAATGTTTCTTTTTTTAAAAAGAAAGCAGCAAGAATATTTGCCATGAACTTGACATTTAGTTTATTTCGTGATCATTAAAATATTCATCAATGAAAACATTTTTCACCAGACAGAAAAATTATTTAAGTTACAAAGACAAAAATGTAATTTTATAAAGATTGATTTAAATTAAAACTTAAATGAAAGATAGAAAATTTCAATTAGAGAAAAAAAAAATGCTGTTGCATATACATATTAATTAATTAAAATAGAGATAAATAAAATAAGTTAATTGATAAAAATATCAGATTGACAAGTTGGACACAATTCGCCTTTCTGTCTATAGAAAAATCGGAGAATTAAAAACAAAAACGAAATAATTAATGTCCAGGGAAGCTGTGCTGCACTATCAACACAAAGCAATTTTGCGAACTAAACGAGGAAAACAAGAAAAGGAAGTTTGCAATTATCACGGGTACAAATAAACGATAAGAAAAGGCACTAGATTCCTTAAGCATTCATCATGGATCTTGGAATATTCCATTTAAATATACTTACTTTAACGAGTCTTAAAGTATAATACACCTGCTGAATCACATGCCAAAGGAGTGATAGACTTATACAAACATTAGCAAGAACATATTTGTAAACAAAATAATCGCAAACGCAATGTGTTGCCAAACATTGAATAAGTTATAGTTTTTTGCAAATGATCCTCTCAATTTCCCTTTCAATAACATGTAATTGAAAAGTGAGAAAAAATGAAAACCTGAGAATTGTAACGCATACAGAATATTGCGCTTCCTTCACATTTTGTAAATTAAATTATTTTTCTATTCAATACGCTCATATTAATTAATCTATTTAGCTTAAGGTAAGATTATTTTAAGTAAAGAATAGATCGAATTGTAGCTGTAACTGTGTTTTCATAGCAGACAACAGGGAAAAACAAAATGGGGTAGCGTTAGCCGCAGTGTGTATTGAGGATTCAGCCAAGTTCCTTTTAGTGCCTCTAGACGGCGCTAGCAGTCTGCAGTAATCTATAGGCGCTAACAGAAACTATCTCAAACTGTAAGAGGGGTTATAAGATTTGGCAAATAAGCATGTTTCTGGCGAAATACTCCAATCTTTTTTTTTGTTGTTGTTTAGCATTTATTTACCGATTTTGTTCATTTTATTCTGCTGTAACTTTGAATCATGAAACTGTTTTGTTTATTTTACTCTTTCTGAAATTTTATTCATTGCTTTTACACTCGCCAGAAATTTATCTGATAATTTTTTTTATTTGAAATTGAATTTAATGAAAGAAACTTTTATTATTATAAAAATGTATTTATTTATCGAGAAATTTTCAAAGTCGTTTATTTAAAATTATTATTTATTAAATAACTTATTAAAACATTTATGTTATTTATTTTATTATTGTATAATTATTTTTTATTTGAAAGAATACGTCTCCAACCGTTGGAAATAATAGGAAATATTTTGATACAAAATTTGTGTATCAAATATGTATGTGTCTGCTGATAAAAATAAATAGGCTTTGGAGGTTGAGAGAGTGCAAAGTTTGGTAGAGCAATTTCTAATTTTTATTATTTAAAAACAACGGGAAAAGTTTGATTTTTTTCTGCAATAACGCTCAGAAATGTTTTCCTATTAAAAAAGATTTTAATGCGTCTTTCGAGGTAGATTGTTGGACTTGAGAAATTCCATATTTGGCTGACAGTTGGCAATTTCTTGGATAGTAATATTAAGAATTGCTGTCTCAAAAATTAAATTAAATTTTAAAAAATTAACGAAATTCAAGCATTTTCTTTAATAATTTTGAATCATATCACTAACCAAAAACAAATTCACACCATTTAAAAACATAAGAAATTAGTTTTTCTGTTAACTTTTTGAAATTCCATTCAATATTTTTCTCATTTGATCTTAATATTTTTGAAAATATTTTTAAGCACATTTTTCAAAAATATTTTTTATTGGTTTTGAAAACTATACTTTTATTTGAGTATATTGCAGTGATATTAAATACAGTTTTATGTGCATATTATTTTAATTTTAAAAAAATATAAAACCAAACAAATAAAATTGCAAGCATGGCTTCCTATAATATTTTGAATGAAGATTCAAATCTACTTTATTATTTTCATTTCTATTATTCATGATTATAGAAGATAATGAAACTGCGGATAGATTGGCCAAGGAGGGCAGAGCTCAACACTAGCTGCTCTGGTATTTCTCTTCAGGATGCGAATGCAGTGGCCAGATATAAACTTAGAGAAAAATCCATTCGGGCTAAACATCTTCTCTCTGAAATAACTGCGAACGGATCTACTATTAAAACCATAACTAGACTGAGAACCGGACACCACAGGGGTATGAAGATCTATAGAAGCTGTGATCATTGTCCTGATACACAGCTTATGTCTGTTCACATCTACGAGTGTCCAGCTATGAGCGCCAGCCTGAGAAAGATTGGAGTACTGCCAACTATGATAGATCCGTATGGAGACAACATCAAGCAAGTCGCAGAAGAAATTTTCAAAATTCATGGACATAATTAGTTTCAACTCTCATGGACACGACAAAAAAATTATTCATGATTTATTTATTTTATTTCAAATGAGGAAAATAAATATAGAATGTTTGTAATATTACTAAGAGAAATTACAAATGAAGATAATAACTTCTTATGTTTTTGTAATACTACTGTCAATGTAATCTTGGAAATTTTTTAAAGTATTTGTTTAATACAAGAGATTAAATAAAGCAGGATTGTCTTACCCGAGATTCATAGAGAAGATTTTGTTTAAATGTCACTTTACTATTTATTAATCTATTCAAAAATAATAATTGGAAAGGTTGGAATTTTCTTCTCTTTGTGAAGAACTTTCTTTCTTCAGGAATAAAGTTTATTTTTCATGTTATGTTGAAGTTTTATTATGAATTGGTTTGTGATATGAAGTATTTGAGTATCTAACTTTTAGAGTAAATGTCATGCATGGGTACTTGTTTTTCATTTAGTTATATTTTTATAAAACATCTGCTTTAATCTTAATATGTTATTGTTATATATATAAGAAGAGAGGTATGTTATGGTTAAGAATGCATGGCCTCACTGTAATGTTGTAATTAAATCAATGTAAAAAGTATTTACCATGAATCCAAATAAAAACACTGAAAGCTCCTTCAGTTGTATTTGAAATGTGCTTTGCTTTCTCAGCTGTAATACTGATTCAAAATAGACTGAAAAATAATTTCGAAATCTTCCAACCATGTTTTTCTTCCCCAAAGTCCATCTTTTCCCTTTAATGGATTAGACCTGTTTTCAGTTAAATATCATTTAACTTCATTTACTGCTGTCTTTGTAAATGAAAGTTAAACCATCAAGTATGTCAAATGATTTCTTGTATGATTAAATTTAAAGTTTCTCCTATAAGGCGAATTGAGTCATTATTTAACTTTTGCTCTTAAATTCTTAGATAATTAGCTTTTCTTTAGTTTTTTGTAAGTAGCTGTTTTGGAAAGATATTCTTTAAATTATTTAACTGTTTATTGAATGGAGGAATTAGTAAATCATTTAATACAAGGAATATAAGTGTCATAATTGGCTCTAAAATAAAAATAATTTTTTCTAACATAACAATGTTAAAATTTATTGTTTATTCTGATCACAACTAATTTACATTAAATTGATAAAAGTTAACAATCCTTCTGTCCTATTTAAGTTCTAAGAGTTCTTTTATTCTACATCCTGATTAAAATTATCTAGTTTTTTAACTTTTATAATTTGGTCAAAACATTAATTTTAAAATACAGTATACCACATATATGAATTTTATGTTTAAATTTAAGATAAAAATTCAGCACCAAATAGTCCTTTACAATTTATTTATTTATTTTTTTATACAATTTGTTATAATAATTATTATACTTGGAACGCAAATCACTGATAAAAATAAGGTATAGACTATATATTGAGACAAAGAAAATTTCTTGAGAAGACTTTTCTTTCAGTAAAATATGACTTTTATACAAAAATAAATAATTAATTTGCTTAGAATATTAATAGAAAATTCCATTCTACTAATTTATAATAGCATGTGATTGGTATATTAAATAGAAAACAATCTTTAAAAAAATTTAAAAATTACATTTTACATTATCTTTAAGCTTTTACTTTTGTACATAATTATAAATCTTTCAGTTTTTTGAAAAAAATTATGAACATAGTTAATAGAACCTCATTAAAGTACCAAAAAATAATAAATGTCTCTTGTTTACAAATTGCAAACTTCATTTACAATGTAATTCAATTATACATTTTTCAAATGTTATAACATAAATTATATTCATAATTTTAAAAATATGATATTGATAATATAACTTAATCAGAGAATTTATTTTTAATCATTATACATTCTTAAAAGAATCATTATACATACTTAGAAGAGAATACATTTTATTTTATTAAGCGTTAAAATTTTATTAAAACAAAGTTAAACACATATGATGAAAGCATTTATTATTTGCATAAAAGCATTTTAACACAAATATGAGCGATTCAGCTAAAATTTTAAAATAAGATAGAGCATAATGAATACTATATTCTCAATATATTACTCAAAGAGCAATTTCAGCAAGCTTTGATTCTGTAATGTATTTTTTCAGCTGGCTATATTAAAAAAAATATCTTGATAAAAATATTAGCAAAAAATTTTTATTAGATAAAAATTTTAAAATACGAAATTGCAAATGTTATCTTACATGCATTTCCAATGATCATAACATATCTGCAAGAATAAAATGGATTTAAAAAATTGTGTAGCATTAATTTTATAACTTTAATTGTTAAGAAAGATTAGTTTATGTAATTTATCAATCTTTTATGAATTTCAAAAAAAAATAATTAAAAATATATACGAAATGCATAAATTTTCACCTTTATACCAAATTTACATTATGTAGAATATTGCATGTTTTGAAAATTATGAACATCAATATGAAACTTAATTGTGTAATTTTAACTTAACTGTTAAAGAATAATGTTAGAGTAAGATGCTTATACTCGTTCATAATTTCAGTCTTACTGAAGAATAATGTAATTATTAACGTGTTTATCTATACCTCAACATGAGTTACAGGACAAACTATCGACTTCAAAGCTTGAGCATTTAACAAACGTGATTTGGAGTTTAAGAATGTGAACTTTTAAACAATTTATCAAAATTTACATTTATTATTTAAATTAATCTCTCTATACCAATCTATCTATGTGTGTGTGCATGTGTATAGTCGGTACTACTTGTTGAAATAAAACTTACTCAACATAGTTGTTAGTTGTATAAAAAAGTTTCATTTTTGCTATCAAAATATTAACTAAATTAACATTCAACTCAGTGAATTAAAAAACTGATTAAGATAAATCAATAAAAAAATAGTAGATAAAAAATAAAGTATTGAAATATTTAATGAAAGTTTTAAATCTCTGTATAGCATAAATGATTCTGAAAGATATGTCATATATACAAGAAAAAAAAATTAATTCACATCAAAGAAATTGTCATAATATTCTTTATCCATCATTTGTAATATGCTATATGAGGAAAATAGATTCAGTTTAATCAATTTTACTTTTAAGAAACATGCTTCAAAAACATCTGTTTAAAATATATATTCACAGAATAATGTGAATGCTAAATAATTTGTATATTAATTGTGTAAATAAACAACTGTCTGTTTAATCTGTTTTTAAATTTGACATTAAAAAAACTCTATAAAAATTTATTCATTTGCCTTTATAAAACGAAGGCAATTCTTTCTTTTTTGAATGAAATGAGACCATGAGTTCACTGAAATTTCCGTCCTCCAGACATGGATTAAAGTGTAATAATCAAGTTTGGTATGGGAAAAATGTCGATTATCTCATAAAAGAGAATCATTATACATCAATCACTCTCGCATACGAATGAAAGAAATAGATTCCATACAGCTATTCTGTTTATCAAATTTTCTTCTAAAAGGTAATTAATTTGAATCAATCCAACAATTCTAGCATATATGCTGAAAGTTAAGAGTGTTTGCCATAAACCACCTGTTGCTTTTGCTGCCGTAGGCAAATAGGGGTTGCTTTTCAAAAGCAACAGACATAAGTAGATGGAAGTGGAGGAATCAATTACAGAACTGTCATACATATATGTTTTTCTATCTTGATGCTCATAAAAGCACCGATTATTTCCCTATTTAAGAAATACTTTTCTTCAAATAAGCTTTCTTTGCAAAACTAAATCTAAGCGATTTTATTTTGATGATTAAAATGCTAAACAAGAAAAGGAAAAATATCAAAATATTGTTTATTAAAATTATTTGAAATAAAAAAACACCCTTTACCTTTAAATAGAATAGTAGATAAATAAAAATTTTACAAGATGATGCATTCCAAAGAATAAAAAATTTTCAAGATGATGCATTCCAAATAGCTTTTTTTTTAAAAAATCTTTTGTAATGGATATCAAATCAAAAGAATAACATAATGTCAACATACATATATGCAATCATAATTTCAATCCTACTGAATAATTACATAGTTGATCATGTATTTATTCATACTTGAACATGAGTAATAAGTCAGACAGTTGACTCTAGAAATTGAAAATGTTATATACTTTAAAGGTTGAAAGCGTGTGCTTTGATGCAATACATGAAAATTTCAAATTACAATTTTTGCTAAACAAAACATTGACGTTTACCTTTTATAATTCCCAAAATATATTACTATACAAAAATGATTCTAACACCGTTTTCCAAACTTAATAACAAAATCATTTTATTCATATTAACTTCTTTATCATACTATTGTCTTTTTAATATTAATGAATTTAAAAAATATTTTTGATTATATTTCAACAATAATTTTTATTAATGTATTGAAATTTGTTTAGTTCTTAATACCAATCTGTATCAAAATTGAACTAAGGTAAAGAAGAATTTATTCTTTTGTCAATAATTTAAAGTTTTTTCTGTTACTCAACATTATACGTTTATTTTCATGTAACATAATAATTACAACAAAAAAAAAGTACGATAGCATTAATAAAAAAAAGATAATTTTTTAAAGGAAAAAAAAAAGAAACATTATGATTGCAGTATTAGCTGAAAAATCTTTTAAAAACAGGGATAACATTTCTTTATGAGAATTATTTTTCTTCACAAGTGAAATTTTCTAAAAAAATGCTGTAAAGAAGTTTAAGTGTGGATTAGTGATAGCATTTAATTTTAAGGATAAATATCCAGAATGTGTATTTACATCTCAATTAATTGTATTCATATAAAAAAAAATGATCTAATACACTGTTACAAAGAGACAGTAAAAGTACAATGATAAAAAAAAAAGATTATATACATGTATATATATATTAATTTTTAAAAAATATTAAAACAAACAATAACATATACATTTTAAGTATTACAATTTAAATGTCAGCTCTTTTTAATTCCAATGAACAATAATGAGGTAGACGATTTATTAAAAACCGATTTTAACTGAATTAAATATATTTTTCTTTTCTTACTTAAAATGACATTGCAAACAAAAAAGATATTATTTACATTTTTTAAAACTCTTTTAAATTGTGGTTTAAGCAGTAATAAGAATGATATTTCAAATGTAGAATTTGAATTTTGAGAAGAATTGCATAGATTGGCTTTGATATATATTGTGAAATATGTTATATAATATATTCCCCATGTAAATGTTTGGGCATTCTCTTTGCTCAGTTTATTTATTTTTTCATTTTAATTTCTCTTTATGTCATCAGAAATTTCCAATTATATGATACATATTCAAGTTCTACTGCTTTTTCATATGCTAAAAGATTCTTTTTCTTCTTTTGTGAATACAATGGCACAGGAAGTTCTTTCAGTTGTATTTAAAATGTACAAAACTCCTTTTTAAAACACTGATTTCATGTAAATTCTTTCAGCAAAATAGTGGTCAAAACGTATTTTGTTATCCTTATATTTTTCATTCCCTATCAATCTTTTTTGCAGCAATAAATAATATATCTTCAGTTAATTGCTGTTTATTTTCTTTTAATGCTCCAATTGGTTAATTTAAGTTGAACTATTAAGCAGATTCAATATATTTGTACCACAAGCTTTAAAATTTTTACTGAAGGTGAATTGGATCACTACTAAATTATTTTTGGAAATTAGTATTTTTTCACCTTTTTGTGATAGAAACAATGGAAGTTGATTTAAAAAGATGCTTTCTAAATTATTAAATTGTCTATTGAAAAAATGAATTTGCAGATCATCCGATTCAAGAACTCATTCGTTTTATTATTGATTCTAAATTGTAAATGACATTTTCAACTTAACAGTTCTAAAATTCATTATTCTACTGTAATTACAATTATTTTAAAACAATAAAAATTCTTCCATTCTAATTTTCTACAAGATTTTATTCTATATCCTCTTCGATATTGTCTTTTTTTTTTTAATAATTCAATCAAAACCTTAATTTTAAAAGATAAAAGTAGGTATATATAATAAGTAGTACTATGTAAGTGTTATGGGTTTTAAGGATTTTCATCATCATCTATAATTTTTTTTAAACACAATACCCCAAAAATATTCATCACTCATCATTTGAATCAGTTAAAACAATATTAGTTAAGCACTTTTTAAGATAGAGCTGTTTTACATTGTATTAAAAGTTTAATTTATTAATATACATTAGCATATTGCAAAAATGAATACTTGTAAAGCAAATCCCTTTTTCATGAATTACTACTGCTAAATCAAAATAAGATGTTAAGCTTCTGTAAATAGAGAAAAAAAAATTCCATAAGAAAATGTAAATGTTGAATAAAATGTTGTAAAGATTATGTAAAAATTAACAAATGGTGTTTTTTTTAACAATAGAACTGAAACTCATATTGTATTAATTTAGAATAGACTAAGATTATCATATTGAATTCAATTATAATTTTTCTTTTTTAAAATTGAAAAGTGAATTTTTTTATTTCTGTGCATTATTAAAAAAGTAGAACATTTTGAGCAAATTTATATGTACAAAGAAAAAATAGTTAACATATCCAAGACATTAGAGCTTTTTGGTATAAGTTTTCCTTTGAAATGTCATTACATCACTTATATAATTTGAAACAATCTCTATTATTACCTTCTGAAATTTAGTATGGCTTCTATCAAAATTCTAATTTTGTGCATCAAATGAAAATTATATTCTGGTATGAACAGATAAGTTTATGACAAAAAATTTTGAAATAAAAAATACATGTATAGAAAAATACTTTTTAAAATATTGTAGTATTAAGCAGCTAATGCATATATTAATTTTTAATTTAATATAAATCTTGTTTTAACAAAATAAAAATTAGTTTTTATTATGAAGAAAATAGTGAATATTTTATTGTTTCCTTTGAAGATTTTTTGTTATCATTCTTTCTATTTCTTTACATCACTTATTTTTTCAAATATGAATTATTCAATTTTAAAACAAATTATAAGTATTTATCAACATTAATAAAAGAACAATTTTGAGTAACTCTGATTTTATAACATATTTTTTTAACAACACAAATAAATAAAAAAGAATACACCAAACTGTAAGAAAGTGGCTATAGATTCTATTATTGCAATTTTTAAAGCACAAAAATACAAATGCTAGCAAGTAACAAAATCAAAGCATGCTTGAAAATATAAAAAAATGTTTTAAATGTTCTATCACAGTAATTATTTTAATTAATTATTTAAAAATGAAATATACTTAACCATATTTTAAAACTATCAGCTAATTAAAAAAAAAACTCATTTAGCTCTGTACATTAAAATATTTCCATTGAATACAGTCAAATTGCAAGAAATAAAATTAAAATAGTACCAAATAAAGCCCCATTTCTAACTTCCATTTAGAATTTAAATGACTCTTGTAAGTTAATTGCATTGCTCAGAGTAAATATTAAATTTCATTTAACAAACCAATAGACTATAAAATTTAATCCTGTGATAACATATTAGTTTCGTTTAATTTTTTATAAATTCAATGCGGCGGTTGAAAATTCAGCTATTGCAATCCTCGCTGTTCTCAGCCACACTCATTTTTTAACCAAAAATTAGATTCATAATGCATAATTATCAGCAAAGCTAAATAAATTATATTACGTTATTATTCTTTTTAAGAAAGATCGTGTGCATAAAAAAGGTGTGCCTTCTTCATGGATCCGCAAAGCAAAAACGTCAACCGTCCACACCTCTCACTAATCATTTTAAAAATGCTCTTCAATCTTGGCGGGAAAATAAATGTTCACCTTTTGGCGAAAACCTTTTTTCCGCGAGCAACCATACATCTTTTCCATCACTAGCGGAATCCTCCAGTGCTACTCCCCCCTCTGCTTCGAATGTCCCCCCCCCTTTTGAACTTCTAGTGAGGATCCAAACACACTGCGGCTAACGAGTCCCAACAAAATGAAGCTTATTTGTTGTGGCTCTTTCATTTCGCATTTTAATTTGAAATGATTCTAAACTATTAAAAAATAAATATCTTACATCAATTAAATTATTAAACTGTAATTTCTGAAGCTTCTCGATAGTCAAAATTGCGTAAGAATGTATATTTTTACTTTGTAATGTGTTTTCTTTAATAATATCGTTTAACTATTTTACAGGTAATTTAAAGCATACATTTTCATCTCTATTTTACTTTATATTTCTATTATCAATTATTACAGGCATGTCATGTCTTGTTTTTTCAGCGCTTCATTTTCAAATTTAAGAGCTTATAATTCTTATTCAGTTTACAGTTCTTATTTTTCATATTTCTTTTCATGTGGACTTGTAGATGAATTGATGTGTGTGTGATTAGAATATTAAATTGTTGTTTTATTTAATTATAGTGTTTTAAGAATTCATGAAAAAAAATCACTGATCTATACCTTTTTTTGTCTGATATGTGTCAAAGATTGCTAGGACAATATATATTCGTTCTGAACTACAGTTTTATTTTTATCAATTTCTTATCCAATACATAAAATAGATATGGACAAAAAAGAGATATTTTAATTGTTTTTCAGACGTTTTCTGCTACATTCTTCTGATAAAATTGTAGTTATGCCCACAGTTATTTTAAAATTTTCATTTTAGTTTTTTTGTAATATATATTTACTTTTTCTGTCTTAAGTGATGAATAGTCATTGTAAATTTTTAAAAGGGTTGAAAAATCATGCAACAAATGGGATAAATATAGTATATAAGCGCATAAAATAACCTATAATTTCCAATGAAACATCAGAAATAATACTTAAAAGCACAGAGCAAAGTGGTAAATTATTAAATTTTTTTTTTTTATTATTTGCAATTTTTAAAATATAAATGGAAAGAACTGATGTTCATGCAGGCTTAGTATTTAATAAACTGATATTCTCTTTTTTCCCCCTTGTCGCCAAAACTTTTTAATGATTTTTATTTTTTTCTTTCTGGCCTAATATTATATGAAAATCATTTAATACACTTATTATGTATCTACTCTGTATATTACTAATTTGATGCATTTTATTTATGTTAGCAAAAAAATCATTTATTCAGATAAATTTACATTTTCCAAAATTTAATCATGGCAAATGTTATTATAATAAAGAAAAATACATTTTCCAGATAAATAAACAGAATATTTAATTTACAAGGTAAAAACTTAAACTGAGCTTTAAATTAGTTTAATGATAATTAAATCTTCCCATTTAAACAAAGTTCAACTTTTTATATTTGTTTAATAGTGATTTTAATATTCTTGTAAAGATAACTTTTTAATATATCTAAATTTAATATGTTATAAATACTAGGCATTTGATATATCTGAAATACAATCAATTTAATAACTCATAAAAATAGAGAATTTTAAACAATTTAAATGTTAACAAAAATTATCTAAGTTTTCAAAAATACTCTTTATGACACTATTAACTTCTCAACTGATAAGTCAGGACTAATCTTCTCTGAAAAATGCTTATTCATATGAATTGTTACATATGAATAGAAATAAGTATGTACATTTTTTTCATATATAATTATTAGTTTTTACTATTCTGTATATGTACTATGATTGCGATTGATGAAATACGTTAACTTGAGATTTTGATAAATTGTTTCATTTTGGACCACTCCAAAAAATGTATTTTGGAAAAATGTCCATATGTCCATGACAATAACTAAAAATTGCTTTGAGCTATATGGCTGAAATTTGGTATAAGTCTGATGTATACAAATTGGTGTAACAATTTTCTATTGAATTTTAAGAAGAAATCTATCCGTCCAAGTATTCGAATATTAGGTAACATAATAACTACCGAAAAAAGCATTAAATGGATAAAATTTGGTATACATGTCAAAGATCTATCTTACAGACACTTATCACATTTTGAGCCAAATTTAATTAAGGTATGACTGTATTTTCAGAAGTATGTAAACACGATAACTCAAAAATGCAGTGGCTTAAATATACCAAATTTGGTATGGGATTTTATAACTAAAGGTGTAGTTTTATATCAAACATTGGTTTCAGTCAGTTGAGAAAAATGTGCTTAAATAAAAATTCTATTTTTAGATATTATTAACCACATGTTAGGAATGAGTCACCTAGGATGGCACGTAGATTCTTTTGCCATTTAAAATATATTTATCTGCAAGTAAGCTACGAAACTAAGTTTCATGTATCTTGAAAAATGATCTTCCTTTAAACTTCAAATAAGTTTATATGGCATATACTTTATTTTGACAGAAAAAAGCGTACTGTAAATTCTTGGATTAATAGTCTTTTCTAAATGGTGACCTTGCATAAAAATTCATATTGTAAACGAATTATTTGATTGTACAATTTTAATCCTTACTGCATTTGATATTAGATATATTAATGTTTGCTCACTGGCTCCATTAATTTTTATTTTCTTTGTCATGACTAGAACTTATGCAGATGTAAGTTGTGAGGTGTAGTTTTATAGAGAAATTAAAAAAAAAATGTATTAAGTTTGTATTTATATACCCAGTGTGTTTCTTGGAGGTGTTTTTTAATTTGTATATTTCCTTTTTATCATGTAACTCATGCCCCAATGCAAAAATGCTCTGTTGCATAAGTGCAGTATTCTAGCTTGATTTTCACTGCTTACTGCTTTAGATTGATTCTCATTGCTAACATTGTTCCTTAGGTTGAACATTATTCTAAAAATAGATGTATCATGATTTCACAAGTTATGAAATGGAATAATTAATCTTGTTTGAAAAAAAAAGTTTATTTTCATAATATCTCTCTGTAAAAAAAAAAAAAAAAAAAAAAAAAAAAAAAAAATCAGATTTCTACTAACATTTAATTAAGAAGTTGTTCATTTCAAGTGAGTAATATAATGCAAGTTTCATAAACAGAAATTTAAGAGCCTATTGGCAGAAGAAATTGTTAAAAAAAAATCCTCTAATTATTTGATTTTTTGTTACAAAAGTAACAAACTGATACTATTTTTTTAAAAATAAAATTAAACATTCAATCCCATTAATTTGCAAAATTGTAATAGAATTTCATAAATTAAGAAAAGCAAAGTTCCTAGCATAAATATTCAACTACAAACCAGGTACTTATGCAATAAAGTAGCTGGATCTTTGGTACATAGGATATATCATAAAGGGGAAATTTACATAGTATACAAAGAGGCTAAAATTTTAAAAGTTATTGTAATTAGTAGCCACTCAGTATCTGAATCGGAATTATCTTTGATGGGCTTCATTCGAAGTAAAAATTCATAGATGGTTTCCAAAATAAATTAAAAGCATCGATACAATTTAAATCATAATAAATAATTATTTAACACTTAGTTGCTTAAAGTGTTGAGGGAAAAGGAGCTGCGATTAAAGATCGAATGCGTATTTTAAGTTATTTAAGCGAAAAAAAAAAAAGAACGAAATTTCGATAAACAATGCATCCTGTTTTCATATTTAAATTTTCACAACAAAAATTAAATGAAATACGTAATGATAAAATAAAATCGCATGAATTGTGTCTAGTTTTTTAGAAATAGTCTTCATTCATAAAACAAAGTCATTTAACTCGTGCCTCGCACCTCTCTCTTTATATAAAGTATGCGGGTGTTACAATTTAACTGTTAGGGAAGAAATTCGATAATTGAGAATCTGAAAGTAAAGATAAGAATTTACTGGATAGAAAATTCTTGCAATCTTAGTAGGCAATCTTTCTCTTTGTGAAACCGGAACTGTAAGAAACCCAAAGTAAACGATTTATTATCGCTTATAGTCGTAAAGACAATCTAAAACAAAGGGCAATTCCAAATAATTTCCTTCAGAGGATAGTGTGGAAAGAGTTTGCCGTTAAAGCATTTTTTTAGGCAGATTACTATAGGAAGCGTACCTATTGCAACGATTTTCATGACAAGATTTAGCAAAAAATTTTCAGTTCTTCATTCTTAATCCTTCTTAAATAAATTCACTTTACGTTTGTTTGTATGTGTATATTCGTGTACATGTGTATAATGCTTTTTCCATTTTGTATTGTGAACAGGATAACTAGAGTAATGTGTTTGGATTTTAACTGGCGTGGAATATGTTAGAAATAGGGAATATGTCTGAAGTGTTCGTAAATGGTCCATGTCGCTTCAAGGAGATGGAAATGGTGAGGGGTTATAATTTTCATTTCGCTATAACTTTCTTAAGAGGAAGTTATAACTTTGTCGAAGATGGATGCATCTAGCCAAATCAGCGCCTTATTAAAACGAACAACGTTTGTATTTAGTATTTTTTGATAACTGCAAATTCTTAGAAGTTAGGGGATGAAAAAAAATTTTTGGCTCTAATTTCGACTGTTTCTATCATTAATAATTTAAGTTACCAGAGAGTAACTTAGATGTAAAAGAATCTATTTTTGACTTTCAGCTTGCTGGGAGGATTTTTTTTTAAACTTTTTTTATGAGAAAGTAATAACTAAAAAAAAAAAAAAAAAAAAATCAACTTTTATATTTTGACGTTTCAGAGCTCTCTGATTACGGCAAACACATTGTTGAACTTATGTTGTTTGCTTTTGGGTTATTATAATTACTCAAACATTGTAATGACATTTTGTATTTAATCTTTTCATCAAATTTTTAGATTTCTATCCAATTCTGAACAGATACCACACATTGGAATTCTGGCAATCCAATTACAAATGGACATGATAACTTCTAAATGTGGAGTTAGATGAATAAAGTTTGTTATATAGATTTAGCATTCTAAGTGTATACCAGTAACAAATTTTGTGTCAATTTTTTCTAGGGATCGACTATCAACACTTATATATGTAAACACGATAATTCAAAAATGCAAAATGAGATTTGAGGTACACTTTTTAAACATCTAAAGTACTTCTTTATCAAATTTAGAATTTTATCTATCGACAAGTTCACCATATGTCGTTCTGTACATTCAAATTCATGTAAACGCAATAACTGAAAATGTAGCATTTTAGGTAAATGGAATTTGATGTATGTTCTTTTTATTAAAATAGTAGTTCTGGGACAAATTTTGGCTTCAATACGTTGATAAAAAAAAATGTCCAAACTGCATACTCATTATTTTCATTATACTACTAAGCATAAAATGCTCATGTGCGAGATTTTGAAAATTAAACTGAGTTAAAGGGCCTTAATTTTATTGCAGATAGGGGAATGACATCGTTTTTTGAAAGTATGTGAGAAAGTGTTGGAAATACCTTTTCCCGATGTTTTTGGCCGTGGTTGTGCGCATGTGTATGCGACCAAAAAATGTTGAATAGGAAGTTTACTAACGTTTAAAAATTGTTTTTAGAATGAATTATACTTCGTAAGCACTAAATTGATAATAATTTTTATTTTGATTCCATTTTGGTTTTATATGTTAAATACCAGCGATAAGAAAGTACCTTTTTATGTATAAGAAATTCTTTTATTTGCGAGTAATTCATAATTTTAATTAAGGGTATTGTACTTTTTTTCTCGATTTATTTTGTCTAAGAATATACAATGTCACGGAGTTTGTTGCGAGTTTATTCAAAATGCGAGATCAGCGAATGACTCATTATTACATTTCAACTAGGCAAGATTCCCCCCCCCCCTTTATTAACTCCCCTCCTTTTTATCTTTTCCCGTATTCGAATTATACCAACACCTCCTCAAAGTACATGCTTATACAGAGAGAAACTACTTTAATCATGGAGATATTCTATCTCGAGATTTCAAATAAACTTCGTTTCAGACCTTCCTGCATCTAGAAAACACGTTATTGCAATTATTCTGTCTGCCTGTGAATTCGATAACTAAACAATTCATTAAGCTTGAACAAGGTTCAGCAACCTATTGAAACGGAAGAGCCGAAAGTAACAAAATTTTCCATTTTTACATTCCCAAAAAATTTTCAATTTAATATTATAGTATTTGGCTATGTATATTTGATTTAAAATAAACAGCTTTAAATGCTGAAGAATCTTTATTCGTATTAAAAAAAATATTGATAGTTAGATCAATGGGAGCTTTGGATTTGCATGCTTTTTGAAAGTTTGGTTAAATCTGGCTTATAACTTGTTGTTTTAAGCTTCAAGCACGACTCTAGATAGTTTATTCGTTAGATAGATCCAAAAGTTTACATCAAAAGAATCACTTGTTGCTGACCCCTGAGCTTGAAGGATGAAATTCGGTATTCGATTATGTAATTATATTTTATTTATAACTATCAAAACGAGATTGGTTTTATATTTATTGTAAATAAATAGAAAATTGTATAATTTAATGGCAACATCTAGATGTTTTGATACCGTAAAACAATACTTTAACAATAACGTTGGTACACTTTTTATCTATACTTATAATAAAGCTCAATGTGTGTGTGTTGGTGCTCTACAGACCAGACCGTTGGACCTACAGCTACCAACTTTGGTACATGTATACCTTGGAGGTCCGGAATGTGCACCTCTGAGCCCTTTTTTCGAATTTTTAATTAGAATTTGAATTAATTAAAATTTAAGCGAAATTTCGACGTTTTTCCACTATAACTTCCGAAAATATGATCACATAAACATGATTTTTACATCAATTTAAAGATTAGAAAATTAACCTTCTAATGGTATCAGTGTTTTAATGTATAACTTAAGCTTCTATTTTTAACGAATTTTTAAAGAAATATTTTAACCATGTTTTTTTAGCACGTGACTGGATAAAATAAAAAATATAGAAATGTGATATTTTCTTTAAAAAATAAATGCAAAGCAAAGGTTTCTATAATCGTTTGCAATATCTATATCATTTAGTCAATACTTTTTTTCCCTTTCTCGCTTTCTTTAAAAAAACATATTTAATATTTTGGCAACATCACCGAAAAAAACAATTTTAATATTTTGGAAGCATAACCGATAGTTAAAACTGACTTATTTATAAAATTAAAGAATATTATTAGGAAAAGGTGTACTTTTAGAACTTTCCGTCCATCATCTTAAAGAAAATATTAATTTCAGGCCAATCAATGCCCGGAATGACTTCAAGGCTAATGAATATGTGATTTAATTGAAAATTTTAGAACGCTTTACTCATGGCGAACCAGCTGGTCGCCAAAGGCGGCTAGTATTTAATAAATGTTTAGTTTTGTCCTTTTTTTAAAAAAGAAATGCGCTTTTAAATAATTTAATTGAAAAGCTAATTACACAAGAAGTTAACAATCCTAATAACAAATTTGTAGATTTCTTAAAATTTTGGACAAAATCTATTAAGGGGTCTATTTATCCATATGTATGAGCATGGATATAGCTAGGTGATGAAATTTAGTATCTACTTGTTTAATCACAGATATGGGAATGCAATGATTAAAAAATGCTTGAGATTAGATAAATATTTTACTAGTTGTTTTGTGATCAAAATTGTGGATTTGAATTAACATCAAGACTCAATTTTTTTTATTATACTTCATTATCACTCGATTTGCATGTGAATAACTGTAAAATGGAATAAACTAATTTCTATTTAGTATTATATCTTGAAGACAAAATTGTATCAATTTGTGGACAAAATCCGCCAATGAGAAAACTGCTGTTTCGTCCGCGTATTTGCGAAGTCAAAAAAGCAACAAGCTGGAAAATGAATTTTATTACAACAGAATTTCGACTATCTGACTGATTTCTTTTTACTGATTTAGACTATAAACACTTTGGTTAGTCGGAAATTCGATTAATGAAGAATGAATTTTAGATCACGATATCCTTAATGATTTCCCCTCAAACAAAAATTGAGATGAGGGGGAAAATCCTAAGCAAAAAATGTTCCAAATTTTTTAATTATTTATGATTGAAAATTGAGCTGTAAAAATATTAAACTCATGCAATGTTCTGTTTTAAATATTCATCCCAAATTTTAGGTAAGGTATTTTTTTTCAATTTAATTTTTATATTCAGCCGAATTAATTTCTATATTCAGTAACCTGTTTTTAATTCTGTCATTTTGCTGCTGCTCTGCTTTCATTTTTAACTTTTATTTTCTATAAAGTAATAAAAAAAAAAGCATTCACCGGAAGTAGCATTAATTCCATACACTCGGTATGATATTTAGTTCATACTTTAGCATAATTCAAAATTAGAAACAATCCATATAATAATATAAAGAGCATATTAAATGTATTTCCACAAATAAGCTCATCATAATGATTTCTACCGTAATTTAATTCCTAACCCTGTACTGCTTTTTCTGAAATTGCTTTATCTACGGCAACGAAACTTTTCCGAATTCTATTATTTTCTGCTAAACAATTACCCGGGGCGCATGAAAGAAAATAAAGCTTTAATCTTGATTTACTGTCAGAGTGGAAATAGACAACAAAAAGGGGAGTCAAACTGCTTTGAAAGCATGATATTAAACTGACAAGTCCTTCGTGAAGGGTACCTATTTCTGTATTTCGGGCGACAAGGGTATTGCTGAAAGGGGGTGCAATCTTCAAAAGACGATCTTCAGCAGATGTTCAGATGTGCCTCTAATTAAAGTAATTTTAGGTCATATTTCTCTTCGGCGAGTTTTTGTTCAAGTAAACAAAGATAGCTATTATATCCCTTTGAAATATTTCACTTAAATAATAAACGTTTCTATTGCATTGAGCAAGAATTAATATCTATGAAATGTCAGTGAAATATTGAGTGGTTAAACCTGATTTTACCCATACATTGTCTCCCAGACTTACATGTTGTTCCCCATCAGTATATTTTAAACTTTTTAAAGTCTATTGGATTTTATCATTATATATAGCTGTTCTTCAACAATAAACTTGTTTTACTTAACTGATCTCTCGCGTTTTGATTGCTGCTGTTTTACCTACTTGATTTTTAAAGCGCTTTAACTATTTTAACTCCTTACGAGGTGTCATCTCAAACCATATGATTGGCGCAGTATAGTCTACTTTCGGTCTTATGCCATTGACTTTCGGTCTTACGCCTCAGACTTAATGATCAATTTCAGTTTACAAACACAAAAAATGATTTTCCAAATAAGAATGTAGAAATCAAATTTATCTTCTCGTATACAAAGTATAATGTCCAAAATTTCGAACTGAAGATTTTAAAGAATCTTCAGGTTTTAGACCTTTCTGAGTTCGAAAAACACATTTTTGGGCTATCACCGGCTAAAAACACCCTTCTCGTGGAAAGTACGTCCCGTCTATCTGTTTGTCTGTGTCAAACATAACCCAAAAACGTTTTGAGATAAATGAAACTGTACAGGCTTAAAACCAAATTTGGAGATTTCTATAACATTTTGAGCAAAAATAACTCATAGAAAGTATATATGTCTGGCTGTTCGGTCATAACTTAGTATGGTAACTACAAAATGGAGAGAGCTAGATGGATCAAATTCGGTATGCAGATTTAATATCTTTTGCATTGACTCCTGCCAAATTTTGAGCGAAATGTAACAAAAGATTGACTTTCTTCTGGTTTATACTTTAGAAAACATGTAAACGTAATAACTCAAAAACACAAATGATTTAAATATATCAAATATGGTACGTGATTTTGTGATTACAAGTATAGTATCATACCAAATTTTTGCTTCGATCGATTGAAAAGAATGCGTCTTTAACACAAATTCGATTTTCGCATACTATTTATCGCATGAAAGGGTTTAATGGCCAAAAAATTCTTGAGGGATGGCTCGATAAATTCACTAAACATCCTAAATTCACGTAAAAAGCTTCTAATTATTGTACGCCAATGCATTCAAAGCATTATCTAGGATAATGCCTTTATTAGAGAGTATGCGAGATATTTTTAGGGAAACCACTTCCGCTCTTGTTTACTGCATGTGCAATAAAATGCATGTTATGAACAATAACTCTATGTACAATTAAAATCGTGTTACGCTTTTAGTTTTTATAATTCGTACAATCAAGAAATATAGATCTGATTTAACGGCTTGTTGTCGGAAGTCGAAAACAAATTGTAGTAATAATGGCGTATTTACGTATTTTTAGCCCAAAGCAATGAATATTATGAAACCTCTCATTTAATAAAATAGTTAATTTAATTTCACGTTTCAATGTATTTTTAACTTGTTAGTGATTTATTTTAGGCTAATATTTTTTTTAATCTTATTTACTTTGTGAATATGTATTTTTTTTTTATTTATCCTATATTACTCCAGATAGGCATACTCGCCTATACAAAATATTATTTAAATAGATGCCCGGTTTTATAAATATTCTAGGCATTTGCCTGGTCTGCTTAGTTGGAAACTGCCTCTTTGTAGTTGTTTCACTTTCAGTACCTATATGAACCCTTTATTTACTGAATTATGTCGCCATCAATTTTTTAACTTCATTTTTGCACCAGTCTTTTAGTTTCCTTGCAAAATAATCCCAGGGAACCCAAGAAAAAATGTAATTAACAGAAATATCTTAATTAGTTTAATTATTAATTAAATATTTTTAATTCCTACTTTCGGGTTGCATTCCCCGTGTTCTTTAGAATACCATCGGCAAAAATAGTCACATAGTAAAGATATAAGCTAGATTTAAATGGTACTTTTAAGTACCGTCAGTAAATAAAGGGTTAAGGTGTCCGACCATGCTAAAAGCACTGGTTATCGAACTCATCGGCGAATTTTCTTAAAGTAGTCATTTCTTGTCTTTCTTCTTTCCAAAACAGTTTGTCTTTTCCAGGAAAAGGAAGCCCTCACCTATCATCCAAGGTCAGATATTTTTTCAGCTAAAATTTGTCTTTCACTTTAATTTTCATAAAAATTCTCCACCATTAACATGACATCTCAAAAACTAAAAGAGGTATTTACATAAAAGTTACAACGTGTGTTTTAAATAATATGGGCAATGAAATGAACCATACGTTTTATTGTTCGTGAAGTACTTTTTCATTTATAGGTTTCTTTTAGGAAAATTAAGTTGTAAATTTATGGAAAAATTGCGTATAAAAGTATATTTTTACCCATAACTTTTTTCATCCCAAATTTTTTTTAAGATTTTGGTTTATTTCTATAACTTTTATACAAAGAAAAATAGAATTGCTATAACATTTTTGTGTAGAGTGTTAACCGTTTTGGTTAAATTTCATAAAAAAATTATTACAAATTTTCCTACTTCTCAAAATATATTTTTCTAATTTAATTTTTAGTTTTTGTTTTTAATAATTCGAAATATTGTAGATAATATCCAGTAACGGATTTCTGATTACCCCCCTTATTCCATCAATCTAGGCCGCTAAACTGAAAAGGGGATACACATTTATTTTTGGCTATCCAATAAATGTTTATAAAACATAATAATTATGAAGTATTGAAAGGATGATAAAAAGAACTTTCTCAAATATAAACCGTCAAGTTCCGATAATATCATATTATATTATTTTAGTTAGTAGAATATCAATAAGCACCGAATTCCCTGCTTCAATAAATTGTATGCTGATGTGGATGGCTGGCAATACAGAATCATAACAGATAAATAAATAAACTACATATGCATTTTCACAATATATATAAAACAAAATAAAAAATTTAAAATAAAACATTAACAAGTTAAAATTATGTTTGAATGTGAAGCAAAACAAAGTAAAAAGAATAACTGAATAAATACACGATTGCAGAAAATAAGCATATTTAATGGAAACATGATTCAGCCATGGTCATTCATAATTCATCCATAGTAATGATGCTAGTTTATTGTAAATTTCATGTAGTATAGATCTGAAAATAGTATAAACAATTGTTTATGATGTTTAAATATTTAACTGTTAATTTGTTTGGATACTAAAAAATGTTTGTTAAAAGCTTTTAAAGTTTAATAAAAATCCAATTACCAATTAAAAACCTAAGAAATGTTGTTTTCTTATTGCTATTGCTTTTTAAATTCTTTGAATTAACTTCACATGTTTCATATTTGTAAGAATAGAATTTTCTGATCGATTTTTCAATGACTTTTTAACGTATTAGAGTTCTGAATTTTTACAGAATTACTACTTGATAATTTTATTGGAATATTTTTAAAGAAATTAAACAATATATTAATTTAGTTTATAAATTATTTTCCAGAGGTGGCACCATATTGAAATAATTTGTGCAATATAAATTTTTAGATTCCTTCATACTTGAAACTATGAGTTATGAATTATGTTAGGACAAAAATGGGAATTAAAAAAATAAAATTGTTTTAAACACCGTATTGTTAATATAGTAAAAAAGGAGTCCCGTGTTTCATTCTTTTGTAAATTTTGTTTTGATTTCCAGAATTTTGGTTTAAAAAAAATATTTATCATTTTAATGTATCGATTTCCGATATGTGTTTGGCACAAGATTATTTTAATTCAAGTTACCTTGCAGCTATACATTTATTATTATTTCAGAATGGATTTTAACCCTTCTGCTCAACCTGACGAAATGAAAGATAACAATTTGTCCATGGAAAATTCTGAAGATGCCAAACCTGGCATACTATTACACCAAGAAGCACTTGCTTTGGTAGAAAATGGAATAACGGACATTATAAAGTCGGATCCTTTGCTCCAGTATCTACCCCGTGGGGTGACTTTAGACGAACTGAATTCGCTGTTAGCGCTGGAACATGGCCGTGCGATGACAGTCATCATTCACCGTGCCGATAATCAAAAATACTCCGTTGTTGTCGAACAGAAAGCCACTGTGATCGATTTAAAGAAAGCCATTCAACGGCATGTCACTTTGAAATTGGTAAGAATTCCAATTTGCAATTTAAACAAATGGAGATTCTTCTCTATTCATTATTGTTTTTAGTAGTAATCTGCGCAAGTTGTATTTTTAAAATTCAGTTTCAATCTGAAATCTTCTCTTTATCATCTTGTATGAATAATGTGAAGCATATGATAAAAACTCAAGATGTGTCTATATCTTTTGCATGCTGCTATATATAAACGTGTAATAATCTCTGAAAATTATATACAACACACACACACAAAAGCGTAGCGTATTTACTAAAGCAATTTTCGTTACAACTTTCATGTTGCCATAAAATTAATACAAAGTTATAGTTTGATTTTATATAGCATCATTCTCGAGCGCGACACAGAGTTCCAAAAATCAAAGTTCGTTGGTTTAACGAAGTGGATTCGTAGTTTTATTCGTAGGTAGGTTCTAAATGGGTATTTCGGCACCAAAATATTACATGCTGCTATATATAAACGTGTAATAATCTCTGAAAATTATATACAACACACACACAAAAGCGTAGCGTAGAAGGACGGTGTTTATTTATCAAAGCAATTTTCGTTACAACTTTCATGTTGCCATAAAATTAATACAAAGTTATAGTTTGATTTATATAGCCTCATTCTTGAGCGCGACAATATGTATCCTGTATCAAAAAAGTATCAACCCAAAGTAATTTTGAATTACAGCAGAATTTTGTATTGCTCACATCATTACTAGCTAATTAAGTTTAACTGTGCTATATGCATGTAGTTAAAATAAGGAGTAAACTAAAGCGTCGGTTTCCCATCCCTAATCAATATCGCTTACCTTGCTAATATCTTATTAAAATTCTCATAGCGATTTCTGCATGTGAATCTCAAAGCAGGGGAAACGCAAGGATCTTTTTAAAAAAACTATATGTTTAGGTCAGCAACTTTTATCAAGCACATTTAGAATAACTGACTAAGCATTTTTGCAAAGCTTCGTTTGAATTAATTAAGTAGATAACCTGAAATTAGATCAGGACATAAGATAATATTTTTAGAATGAAGTTACTATGGACAGAATTGAGATAAAATTTTAGAAATTAATTTGGATTTAAATGGAATTTTAAAATACCATTTCATTTATATTAAAAATAGAGCCAGCATTTTGGAAAAAAATATCTTTTCGAATTAAAGAATCTGATGTAAACTTTTAATTACGAAGACAACGATTTAAGTTGATATGGTGCGTCTCTTTGTTTCAGTAGCTCCAACTAGGGCCAAGAGAAGGACTTTGCTTCTCATTCATTACTCATTCCCTTGCACAACCCCTTTTTACAGGGGGCATACTCACAGACAAAACAGAGGAAGAACAATCATGCTCGAACCCAGGACGCTCAGATCACGGAGAAGACACGCTACTCCTATGCCAGGACACCGATTTAAAATTAATCTAGAAATCAGTACTTATAAGTCGGAGGCTTCTAAATAAGTTTCTAAAAATATACAATACAACCAGAAAAGTCGATCTGCCGATTTGATAGGTGTGCCCCGGAGTTCTTGATCTGAAGGTTCTTAAACCTCCAACCTTGGCAATCAGAACATTTTCTATTGCATCCCGTGTTTTTCTCAATTTAGAGTTTTTATTTTAACTTTATTATATCATGTAGCGTATAGTATCACTTCACTTTTTTTGAAAAATATTTAAACTCATTTGGAAAAATCGATCTAAATAGCAACTATTAAAATGTACACAGTAAGAGTGTTAACCTTCGGATTGAACAGGTAATCTGAAAGGCGATAGCAAAGGGTCACATTGAAATTGGACGACCGTTGTTACCGCTTTCAACACAGGTCAAGCTTTTTCTTACAAGGAGTGTAAACGTGACTGTTTTCCTCGATCCTCTATCGGCCGTAGCCATGCACAATCAGTCCATGGAAGCGAGAGTAAAGCATGATGTAATCCCCGAGTATTATTTTTATGCATATATGTTAAATGGTATTGTCTTAAATAGTTTTTTCCCAGTGTAAATCATGTCCTTTAATGTCATTAAATGTATTTTTAAATAAATTGGCATGATTTATTGATTTTAATACTCTATCTTGGCAGAATTAAAATTTGGGCGCCCTTTCGGTCACAGGAGTTATTTTAACTTCATAGCGTTTATACTCCTAAAATTGAATTGCAAAGAGGTAATCATTTGGAGAAAGTTTATTTTGTCAAATGTATGAATAAGTGATAATCTATACTTATAATAAAGCTCAATATGTGTGTGTGTGTTGGCGCTCTGCAGGTCAGACCGTTGGACCTACAGCTACCAAATTTGGTACATGTATACCTTGGAGTTTGGGAATGTGCACCTCGGGGCCCTTTTTTCGAATATTTAATTAGAATTTGAATTAATTAAAAAATAATCGAAAAATCGACGTTTTCCCGCTATAACTTCCGAAAATATTATCGCACAAACATGATTTTTACATCAATTTAAATATAAAAAAATTAGCTTTCTAATGGTATCAGTGTTTTAATGTATAACTTAAGCCTCTATTTTTAACGAATTTTTTAAGAAATATTTTAACCATGTTTTTTTTTAGCACGTGACTGGATAAAATAAAAGAAAACAATGACGAAAGTTTAAATTAAAAAAAAAAAACTATCATCGCAAATTAAATATGAAGAAATGTAACTTTTAGCACGTGACTGGATAAAATAAAAGAAATATAAAATGTGATATTTTCTAAAAAAATAAATGCAAAGCAAAGGTTTCAATAATCGTTTGCAATGTCTAAATTATTTATTCAATAATTTTTTTCTCTTTTTTGCTTTCTTTAAAAAAACATAATATTTTGGCAACATCACGGAAAAAAAAACATTTTTAATTTCAGGCCAATCAATGCCCGGAATTACTTCAGTTTTATTATTTTGCTGTAATATTTTCATTTAGTTATTATAATGTTAGAAAAATAATAGTATGCGGTAATATTGTGTACAAACGTTAATCCGATCAATACGGAATCGTAGTTGATAAATAAAAACAAATATAAATTCACAAATTTAATAAAATAAAAATAATTAGTTATTAATAAATTAAAATATAACCTTAAATAGTCATATTAATGATGGAGGAAGATCATAATGTGCACTGCTCAGGACTGCATACAATTTAAATTTGCCTTTTGTTGTACCCGAACTGTTTTGAATGGGTAAAATCCTGTTAGATAGCTCGTCTAGACTTTCTATCTGAATGTAGCAAATAATTTCAATTTGTTCTTTGAACATCAATTAGAAATTCAGAATTTCAGTAAAAGTAGCTTGCTAGCAGATTTTATAGATACCTGTGAAATATTTTTTGTCTGTAGCATGAAGAAAAAAAAAATGCTCACTAACTTTTTAAATTGTGCAGCTTAATATGTTTTATTATTGTTATTATTTTATCTTTACAATGCTATGCGTTTTCATTTTATTGCACTAAAATTTCATATTCCGAAAAGTGCCGTGCAAAACAAAACAGTTTAATTACAAAATAAACATGATACAATCTGTGAAGTCAACGTACGTCAGATAGTTTAAATAAATGTCATTTACCTCGTCTAAACATGTTCGAATGGAAATTCTAAGATTTGAACGAAAACAAAATTCTTTCGCAGTTTGCGCGGCTGTGAATCATCACAGATCTGTGAATTTCCATGTATTGGAGTTCTTATTCGTAAGATAAGAATTTTCTTTGCGGCTACGTCTTAAAAATCAATAGCTAGTTTGAAGTTGTTTTTTTAAGGCTGCAATAATTGCTATAGGTAATGTCAGGCACATAAAATAAAGCGCCGTTAATAGATTTCTGATTTATTCATCGTTTACATTTATACATCATTAGCTATTACCCTCGACTCTGTTGGCATGGAAATTTTGATTTATATGTACGAAAAGCTATCAAATAATGACAAATAAAAAAAAATGTAAACCTAACCTAAAAGCGATACATTTAAAAGTATAAGCATATACGAAAAATATCTAACATAAATGCAATTTAATAACAAAAACCCACAGCTAATCTAAAAATATAATTAGATTCAAGGAGATTTGAAAGCAGTCATACGCCAAAATCTACATTTTCAATTTTTTGACGATTACGATATTTCCTCTATATTTCTTGTACAATAAATTAAAAATGCCCATAAAAAGCTAATAAATATAACTATAAGATTCCTAATTAGTATAATTAGTAATTGCAGGAAAGTTATCAAATGTAAATTAAGGTGAATTTTTATCAGAATGGAAAGTTTTACCAATAAAAATTTTCTGCAATACACAATGTGCTAAAATTTAAGAAATTGTTTTATATTTTACAAAAAAGTGCGCATGCGCACCATGAACAGGATTTTCTGTGGTGGGAAAATTCGAACTGTACTTCCTCAAACAGACAAAATAGGTAATTGCGCAACGAACTCTACAACATTAAAGGACCCCCAAAATTTCAGTGTCATTTGTGATATTTGTTTTCTGAGAGTGTTAAGTTTATACTTTCATTCAATGTATAAGTGCTTTGGATTTAATTTACAAAGGAACTGATTCAAATTAAATCAAATATCTCTTAGTTGTTAGAATAATATTTTAATATTCCTGATTCATTATCTTTTACTAGTTAACTAAACCCAAAAAATTTGTCTGTTTTGTAATTTAATAATGCCTGATTCTGTAATTATATAGTATTTAGATTGTATTGTAACAAAGGTTTTTCTTTTTCTTTTAAATTTTCTTTCAAAAGTGGATCACAGTTTTGCTTATTTATTATTTTTTTCTGCGAGGTATTGAAATCAACTTTTTCGAAAATTTTCCATAATTAAATGTGTTGCTAGTTTACCATAGTTGTCATTTAAAACCCTTTATACCAAAAATTAAAGTCGGTAATTTAAAAAAAAAACTAATTCAGGAACTTATCGTAGGGAGAAAAACGTAACCCCTAAGGGGAGAGGACTGAGGACCCTTAGAGGTCTTAATTTGTACCTGGTGCCAATACAGCCATAACCATGTTTTTTATAATGAAAATTAATGTTAATGTTTTATGCGTCTTTATCTCTGCTTTGAGAATGTAATAAATTTAAACTATTTTAAAAGAGTTAATTGGTTTCATAACAAAAAAAAAAAAAATGTTGTCTTTCAACATTCGGGTTTCACTGATTATCAAAAGCCTTTTTGTATGGGTATATGCAGAGAAGGGGAAAAAATAGCATTGAAAAGTGATTGTCAGCTCTAACTTACGTGATGCATATCGCACGATCTAGTTTTGGGATCTACTGCACTTCTTGCGGGTGAAAAAAGGACATGATATTGTAGTTCGTGATAGCGTCCGATCGCATACTCCCATTCCTTACCCTATTTCATGTACGGTGGAAAATCGAGCAATATCATTGGTTCCCACCGCGCCCACTCTGTGACGAAAGTGTGATGTCATGTTTGCTATCGTTGAGACTTTCGGAGCAACTTGGATTTGATGCGTCTTATAACTAGATAGCATAAACAATGAATTCAGTTCTTTACGACATTGTTATATATCTTAGTTACACATCCATTGGTGCTTGCCATCTACATTTTTCATTATAATTTTCCACTTCATAATATTTAAAATAATTTCCAAGTAAGGTAGCGTTTTAATATTTCGTAAATTAACAAAATATTACCTTAATTTAAATAAAAATCGTGCCTATGCAACTATATCCCACTTCTCCTAAATGCCTTGGTCGATTTTAACCAACTGTACATACTGATTCTTTATGACGAAAAAAAAAATGCCACTTTGTTTTTCAAAATACAAATATTTAATTAATTAGCATAGTAGAAAAATAATATGTAAAAAAGAAAAAGGATATACATATAGACAGATACCACGTAACAAAGCACAATGACAAATTTGTTCAGATATTAAGATATACAATCAGTACCAGCAATACAAATCAAAACTATTTCGAAGTTCCTTTATAATTTCACAGATTGGGCGATGGTGCGAACCAATGTGGTTGCTCGATTTTTCTTCATATATGAAATAGGGTAAGAAATGGAAGTATGCCTGTCCGATCAGATATTGAAGAGCGTGATCAGATGTGTACACCATATGACTGTCACCTCACTTAAGTCAAATTCCAACGACCTGTTCGTATATAATCGTAAATCTTTACGTAAATAATCGAAATTCTGCCGTTTGATCCATTGAAGAATCACCTACCCCTTTGGACGTCGATTGGGATTTTCACGCAAATTGTCAATGAAATCGACAGACATCAAAGAATCCCGGGAAATCACGAGAGTGCCTATCTAAAAACGCGTACAAGTCTTCGGAATGGAGTTTAGATAATTTGCATTTTCTGTATTAACTAACTAAGTAATTCTAACTGAACTGTTAGTATTTATTAGGTATCGAATTCCAATACTGATTCACTATTTCTTTATTCTAGAAAAGAGGAGGCTGTGAAAGAACCATCAGTTGGCGTTATATCTGGAGGACTTACTGGCTTTACTACGATGGCCAAAAGCTGACTGAGAATGATAAACCACTCAAGGACTATGGCATTAGAAATAATTCTGAATTGACGTTCGTGAAAAGGTTGCGGAACAAATAATTTGTACTATTCGTAATAAACTGACTATTGGGTTATTTATTTGCTGTCATATACTATCAAAATTTATACGTCGTGCATATTTTTTTACCACTTCAATTTTTTAAAAAATTGCAAAAAATCTTGATATTTTGTATTTTATTATTAAATGAGTGGAACCGAAATGAAACATAATAGTCAATTTTAGTTGAATTTCATGTTTTCATACCTGTAAAGTGTCAGCAGCTTTCTTTATCGAATTATTTAGGGCAAATGCAAAAAAGTGAAATATTAATCCACTATATTTAAAGTTCATCTCTTCATTATGACTTCTCTGAGAGATCATCTACATCGCTTTAATTTTTACATACAATTGCTATTTTTTAGAAAACGTTTTTCAATATCATTGTCCTTACTTACCCAAAACCTATGTACATATAATCAAGTAAAACAAGTGTTTATTCCCACTCATTAATTGACAGAACTTGTAAATAGAAGCTGAATCTTTTCTTCCTTTTTAAGCTTCAAACTGGATAAAAACAAATAAATCTGACGAATTCTGCAACACACGATTTTCTCAGATTATTAATTAATTGCAATATAAAATAACTCAATTCGGAATGGTTAGTTGTTGAATACACTTCCACATGTAATGAATCGAAATCTGATGCCGTAATATTAGTATTGTTACTTATGCAATTGTTGTTGCAATTGTCAAGCCCGCTATTGCGAAGACAATCGAATTAAGACGATAAGGCGCGTCTCTTGTTTAGTAACACTAACTAGAGCCAAGAGTACGACTTTTACAGGAGGGCACATTCACACAGAGGAAGAGCAACCATACCCGAACCGGGACCCGAACCCAGAAGCCGCGCTACCTCTGTGCCAGGACACCGGCTTAATATTAGTTCCCAGGACTACTGTTGTGCTTAATTCAGTTCTTGACAACTGATCATTTTTTTAGTGAAGCTAACGCTTAAGAAAGTATTAAGTTCGCATGAAACTTATTGAGAAGTTCTTTCAGAACAAAAATTCTTCTGCTGTTCTTTCATTTATTGGATATCAAATGAATGAAAAGAAGAATAAAAATACTGTATCAAGAAAGAATTTATCTTTGACTTTACTTTGAATTTTTTCTCCATTTAATATATGAAAAAAGATTTTCAAACTTTTCTGTAATGTATATTATTGTCGCAGCATCCGTTTCAGAGTCATTTTTCAAAATTCTCATTTGTGTATTATTTAATAATAATAAAGTACGAAAAATTTTCAAATGTGAAACTTCTCCGCGTTTTTGTACATTTGCTATTCGAGTTTAATTTTACAAGTCATAAATAGATGCATTATGCAGTTTTCAAATTAACTCTTTATTTACCAAATTATTAGATTATCAATTTTTATTTACATCATCAGATAAGTTTTGATTCAGAATAAAGGTGGGGGCCGCGGTGGCCTGGTAGTAAGGTCTCGGCTTCGGAACCGGAGGGTTTCAGGTTCGAGACTCGATTCCACCGAAGAACCGTCGTGTGAGGGGGTCTTGCACTTTAAATCTGTCAGGTCAAACGTCCTGCCGCTGGTGTGGCGTGGTGTGGAGAGGGGGGTACCAGTTCAGTTGTCGTCCTCGTCATCTGACAGTGGTTCAAAATGACGAGGTCCGTCCCAAAATAGCCCTCGTGTTGCTTTAAAACGGGACGTTAATATAACTAAACTAAACTAATCAGAATAAAGGTAAAAGTTATTTTTGGTTAATAAAAATAATTTGATTAATATTTAAAGATTTTTAATTTTTGTCTTCACCTGATATCTATTGTTTACTGTCAGAACTACGCTCTCCAAACTATTTCTTCGCAGATTTTTTTTTTTTTTTTTAAATTTATCAGCATTTTCTTAAAACTACTTTCAGGTTATAAAAATTAAAACAAATTTGTAGATTTACAAATGAACTGTGGATTTGAAAGAAAAAATAACAAACAGGAAAAAAAGCCTAACAAAGAATTTTAGAAAAGAGCTCTTCTTACTCATTTCTTAAAGAACTTCAACAGAGTAAAATTGTTCAAAAGCAATGTGCACGGATTTTTGAAGCGGATAATAAAAGGATTACTTAATAAGTTAATTTGCTATTTCCATCTTATTCTTCCAAATTAATATGAAAAATAAAACCTGTGAATTATGTAATATTTATACATTTTATTATATAATTAACCCGTAATATTTATACATTTTACAGAAATTGAACTTACATCTAATATTGAGAATAAAGTAACAGGACAAGAGCTGTAAATTTAGTGTTTCAGACTCAAAGCTCGATTTTATTAAATGACCACGTTGTAAATGTGCTGTTGTAGATTTAATCTAATGTCGATAGTCCCACTGGTGTGGTACGAAAGTGGGAAACAAGGCTGCCGGCCTAGGAGTCGAGTGCCATCGATACTCGATTGCAATCAAAGTAACAGCTTTCATGGAGCTTTAAATGTTGCAGGTGAATACGACTGAACTCAAATAAAATAGAACCCATGATTATTTAATACACTAAATTTCTAAAATCATATTTTGATTTGAAAAATAATATCAAGAGATTATATTTATCGATTAGTACAGTAATAAAGTTTATTAAAAAACATCGTGTTTATGAAAAAATTACTTCTAGTGCGAATTAAAAACACAATTCGTTATACTAAATTAATATATTATTGTTTTATAATTATTTGAACTACGGTAATTGTGACAGAATTTACATTTAAAACTTATAAAGTGAGTTGAATCTCACTCGTATTGGAATTATTATTATGCTAGCTATTATCCGCGACTCGGTTCGCTTGGAGATTTTGATGTATATGTACAAAAACTATCAAATAATGACACATAAAAAATTAAACCTGACCTAAAAATGATACATTTAAAAGTATAAGTATATACGAAAAATATATAACATAAATACAATTTAAAAACAAAAACACACGGCTAATCCAAAAACAACTTATTTACATTGTATACTCAAAATAAAACAAAACAGCAAATCCGGTAAAATCCATTTTTATCTATTGATCGAGATTGAGATAGCTACAACAGTATTATACACATCATTTTTAAACTTTTAATTTAAATGAAAACACAGTTGTCAACAATCACGCTCGAACGTTCAACGCCAGAGGGCGTAACGCATATGTCTGACTTTCCTACGCCAGTTGGAGTAACAGATTAGAAATGTTTTATTTCCTTTATTCTGTTTTCTTTTAATTTAAAAGTACTTCAGAATAAACCCGAAAGATCGATTAATTAACAAAATTTGATTTTAAATACATCGAACACAAAGAAAATAAATAAAATTGTTTGAAAAAATCGATCGAAATTCTGCTAACCCTAACCTCTTTTCTATTGGGGGAAAAAAAAACCCGGAGCCTTGTCTTTGGCGGCATTTGGCTCAGCTTTTTGGTGAGAAAGTTAGTTTTTAATTAATAAAAAATTAACCACTCAATTAACTGGAATAAAAAGTAGCCTATGTTCTTCTATTACTGACTATAATCTTATCTTTGTGCTAAATTTCATCCAATTCTGTTCTGGCGTGATTGTGTAACAAACATCCATCCATCTATCCAAACTTTCACATTTATAATATTAGTATAGATGAGACAATTTCAGAAAAAAAAATGTTTTTTTATGGATTGGAATCTTTAGAGCTTTTGTTTTTGCTCAATATTTCTTTACGAGTTTCCGACTCATTTCTCAACATTCATACACTGATGGAAAAAAATCCGAACACTAGGAAGGAGCTGTGCTAGATAAACGAAATTTGGTAGGCGTGTTTATACATCTGAAAGATGACGTCGATTCAGATTTCGAGCTACGCGCGTAAGTGTGGCGCTAGTAGCGATACTATGAACATGCAAATGAGGTTTGCTTTAAATAAGCGCTGTAAGGTTCGTGATCGTTATTTACAGTTGAGATTTGACGTAGTGGGTTAATGTTAGTCAAGGATGCCTCTGAGAAGACGAAGAAGCCATTATCAACAGCTCACTGAGTTTGAACGAGGTCGTGTTGTAGGGCTACGAGAAGGTGGGTTTTCTTTCCGCGATATTGCTGAAAGACTTGGCAAGAATGTATCCACTGTGCATGAGTATTGGCTGCAGTGGTCAAGGGAAGCCTCAAGAAGACCAGGTTCCGGGCGGCCACGTGGTACTACTGAGAGGGAAGACCTTCGTATTCGGCGTATGGCTGTGGCTAATCGTACTGCGTCTGCAGCTGAAATTCGAGCTGCAGTTGGCACCACAGTGACACAACGAACTTTTACAAATCGGTTACTTCAAGGACAGCTCCGAGCCAGACGCCCTGTACAGTGCATTCCACTGACTCCAAACCACTGCCGTTTGCGACGTGAGTGGTGTCAAGCTAGAGCTCATTGGAGGACGGAGTGGAGATCTGTTGTGTTTTCTGATGAAAGCCGGTTCTGCCTTGGTCGCAGTGATAGTCGTTTGTTGGTTAGAAGGAGGCTAGGTGAACACCTGCTAGTGACCTGTCTGCGGCCTAGACACACAGGGCCTACTCCTAGAGTTATGGTTTGGGGAGCAATATCGTATGACAGCAGGAGCACTCTCGTGGTTATCCCACGCACCCTGACTGCAAATTTGTACGTCAGTCTAGTGATACAACCTGTTGTGCTGCCATTCATGAACAGCATTTAAGGGGGTGTTTTCCAACAGGATAACGCTCGCCCTCATACCGCTGTTGTAACCCAATATGCTCTACAGAGTGTCGACATGTTGCCTTGGCCTGCTAGATTACCAGGTCTTTCTCCAATCGAGCACGTATGGGACATCATTGGACGACAACTCCAGCGTCATCCACAACCAGCATTGACCTCCCAAGTGCAACAGGCATGGAACTCCATCCCACAAACTGATATCAAACACCTGTACGACACAATGCATGCACGTTTGCATGCTTGCATTCAAAATTCTGGCGGTTACACCGGTTACTAATGTACCAACATTTCACATTTGAAATGGCTCTACCTGTGATCTTGAAACTTTAATCAATTAAATATGTTACCTAGACAAATGTATTCCTAAAATTTCATTACTGTACAATAATTTTTTCTTGGTGTTGGGATTTTTTTTCCATCAGTGTATTAAATGATTTCTAATTATTTTTTTGTTCGTAACATGCACTGAATAAAGACAACAAACGCATTTCGTGGTTTTATAAATATTTTAATGATTATGAAGTGACACTCATTTGTATATGTACATTCTTCAGCAATGTAGGACCATGCAAATCATATTAAATAGCAATAAATAGGTAAAATCGAAATGAATCGAAGCCACAAATGCAGACATGAACAATACAGATTATTTTTCTCCTCTCCTCCTCTCGCGCTCTTCATGAAACCGGCATGGTTCCGTGGCTGTCGTGAGGCCACACCATTATATTCTCGTCCAGGGAGCGGCATCGGTGGACGTATGCTGAGATGGATATATCGTCGTACACACGGACGCAGTGCGTGCCCTCTTGGCATTCACAACTGAAAAGGAAAAGATTTTTGTTAGTTTTATGGTTATCCAATACTAAATCCAAAATTTCCATGAGAACAGAGTCGTGGGTAATGGTTATTACAATAATAATTACAATACTAGTACAATAATACAGTACAATAGTTACTACAATAATATGGAGCTAAGTCGTACTTTCACCTTAACGGTGCTCGTTAACAACGAAAGGTGCACGCTTCAGTCTGAATTCGGAAAAGCTCTGCTCATTCGGGCTTGGCATGGAAAGTCGTGAAAATGTCGTCAAAATATTCTGACTTGTTAACTACAAAGATTTTTAACCATTTATTATACTTTTAACGAAAGGCCACGGTAGCCTGGTTGATAGAGAGCCAGTCATGGAAACCGAAAGGTCTCGAGTTGTGTCCTCGTCTGGGCCAAAGACCGCCGTGTTGGTTAACGGCAGTTGGGGCTCGTTAAATATGTCGTGGCTGCAAAGTCCTCCAAGTTTCCTTTATAAATTATACCTCTGGGGGTACTGAATCAGGAATGAGTTGATCTCTGATTCGGATCTAAATTCTGACTTTCGGATGGATGAATGAGTTCGACCACCCCCTAAAAAGGGATGTGCCGTGTGTGTTCGAGCCAAGTTATGCTTTCACCTTAACGGTGCTCGTTAACAACCAAAGGCGCAAGTTTCAGTCTTAGTTCGAAAGAGCTCTGCTCATTCGGACTTGGCATGACCCAGTGGCATTAGACAACAACTTTTAACGAAATTACATCACGTGGTTTCTAAAATAAACTTATTCTGACATCTAGTTCCACATTGTTTTCTCTCCTGTAAGAAACACAATAGGTTTCAAAATAGTCAATTAACTATACCAGGAGGAGGCGTTAAGTCGATTGCAATCGACCGATGGACCACCATAACATTTTGAGGTCACAGCCTTTATTAAGGCTTGGGCCGAAATATTCTTGTTGGTCTGATTGGACTCGCTCCCCTTAGATTATGAATTCGAACCGCTTCGGCCGAAGAATCTCCGCTTGTGTGGTGACTGGTGCGCGTATATATATGTCCTTCATGTCGAAAGTAATACCACTGACTCAGGGGTGATCGTTTTCTGATCCAGATCTAAATTACTACCTGTAGATGAGTGAATGAAATGTATAAGTGAAGTTCGTCCCGTAAAAACAGTTGCGGCGCGTGAGTAGCTAAGTCGCACTCATGGCCCTAGATGGTGCTACTAAAAATAAACAAAAGACGCACAGTTCGTATTAAATCGCAATGGCTCTTTAGTCAGAGGACTTGTTAATGAAAAGTACCATTAGAAACAACAACTAAGACATGAAAGGCTCATATTAATAGAAATTGTTACATTTATGTATTACAATGGTCATACAGAAGAAATAACTATAAATATAAATAATATATCTCTTTATTATTAGAAAAAATAAAGTTTTTCTCCTGCAATATAAAAAAATTTAAAAGCACATAGTTGAGAGCCTAAGAATAACTTTTGGAATCTAATGGACGAAGAAAAATAACCTAATTTAAAAAGTTGCACATCATTTAACATCTTTCTTTGTCTACCTACCTATGTGAATTTACATTTTTAATTATGAATATAAATAAGACAACAGATTGTTCCCCTCCCACAGACAACCACTTAGAATCCAATGCAAGATAAGCAGTTAGTTATTAAATACCGATATATTCAAAATTGTGGACAGCATGACTAAGTCGTCGAATAACTATAACAATTAAAACGAATTTTCGATTATATAAATTTATTTTTTAGTGTATTTTAAATTGTTTGATATTCAATGTATCATTTGATATTATTATATTTGTAGCCATTATCATCACGCTTGTAGTTATGTAGGCAAATATATATTACGTATTTATTATTAAGTTGTAATAGATATTGCAGGCCATTTTTTGGTCATTACCCTTACGCCACTAGGTGGACAACAACATCTTGATAAAATTTGAAATAGCCTGCACCTTGGAAAAATCTGCTCATCCCTGAACTATATCCATATCATTCACCAATTGCCCTATAATAATTCAGGCTTGCAATTGATGTTGCATTTTGCCAGAATAGTCAATACTGTTTCGCTTAACTAATGAGTGGTTAATTTAATCCCGTGATTAAGACATAAAAAAGATTTGATAATATGCAGTCGGTTTCAATATGGAGTCGACGATGCTCACGTCATGCATTAATTGCCCCATGCCGATTCAGTTTTTTGCAAATCATAATGCGTATCTTACAAGGTCTTGACGTAACCATTCAGGGTAAAATAATGCGC
>JAPMOQ010016344.1:395990-425371 GCA_026543055.1 Argiope trifasciata
GTATCTTACAAGGTCTTGACGTAACCATTCAGGGTAAAATAATGCGCATTTTAATGATATGCGCACTTATTTTGGTAATTCTGTTGAGACACAAGACGAAATGATTGTGTAAATTGAGTTTGAAACTTAGGAAACGACTGGGGTACTTACTTCCACGACTATTCATTCGTCGGTTTTAATGAGGGGTAAACTATGCTCCTGTCATACATTGTCTCTTGTTGATTCAAATTTTATAATTTATCATTCATCTTACAAAGTCCTGACGTTACTATTCAACGTAAAATAATGCGCATTTTAATGGTATGCGCACGCACTTTGATCATTCTTTTGGTACATAAGATCTAATAATTGACTTTAATCGGATTTGAGCATTTGACGAGGATTTAATAGAGATATCTTTTAGCAGTGATAATCTTAAAGGAAACGCAAAAATCACACAACTTTCTTGCGATAGTAATCTCAGACCAAATACGATAATCACGCTTCTGATTGATGATCAAGATTTCGAACAAAGTATGAATGCTGTTTGTCAAGTTCTTGTAATCCCAGACCAAACGTGAGTATCACGTGCTAGGCTCCTGATTAAGGGGTCGGAGTTAATGCAAATACCACGAGTATAGTTCGTCGAAAGACATGAAGATATTGATAATTCCAAGTTTGAATTTATTCGAACCTCTATGCAAAATCAAAGGATTAATTGATTAGATAAACGTTTCACGTTGTAGGAATTATATAAGGTTATATGTTTTAAAAAAAGTTAAATAATTTTCAATAGTATTTACATGGCAATTGAAGACACCGAGAACATATTCTTCCACATCTGTCTGGGAAGACATTTAACTTAAACAGATTTAATGCCTTTATACTAGATTATACTTACACTGATTTTTATACTAGATTATAAAAATAAAATTGTTGAAATATACGATCCCGAAGTCGTTTCTCTGTTATTGCAGTCAAGCCAGTATCACGGGTAGCAAATGAACTAGGGTTGTTTTGCAGACACAAAATCTAATTTTTTCCCTTCTAGTTTCTATTGTTTGTTCACCAAATAATGACTCAATTTTCACTTAGATTCGTGTTTTTTCAGGTTAATTGTTACGTTAAGGGGGGGAGTGCGTTCTGAACTGTTTTCGTATGATGAGAATGGTGGGGCCACGGTGGCCCGGTGGTAAGGTCTCAGCCTCGGAACCGTAGGCAAGGTCTCAGCCTCGGAACCGTAGGCTTGCAGGTTCGAGGCGTGATTCCATGGAAAGAACCGTTGAGTAAGCGGGTCTGGTACACGTTAAATCCGTGGTTGCCAAAAGTCCTCCCGCTGTAGTGTTGTGAAAGTTTAGAAAGGGTGGTGCCAGCCCAGGTGTCGTCCTCGTCATCTGACCGCGGTTCAAAATTATGAAGTCCGTCCCAAAATAGCCCTAGTGTTGCTTTAAAACGGGACCTTAATATAACTAAACTAAGCTTCTTATGGGAAAGCAAATTTTTTCTCTAGATACCCTCAGACTGAACAATAAATACTTTTTCTGATTTTTGATAATACTTAGCAGTCACTGTCATCATTATTTTTACTTGTTACACTTCATTAAGATACGTAAATACGTCAAAAACAACAAAATAATTTGTTGATTCTCGAAAGATATCTTTTAAATATTTTTTGGCATTAAAAAGGTATAATAACAATAAATTGTAAAATATAAATTATCTTTTTCCCTTACTAAAAAAAAACCAAGGTTTGGTCCTGAGCACAAAAAAATGTGCATATTATTTGCTAAATTTATTTCATTAAATTTTATGCTATTTAGTTTTAATGGAGAAAAAAGTACTGATTCATTTGTAAGTTTTAATTAGACTGTCGGAAATTTGCTAAGAAATGTGAGTGGGAAAGGGATTTTATGGTAGAAAATTTTCCAAAAATAAAACAACAGTTAGAAATTTTTTCATGTGAATATAATAATAGCAAAAGTGTTTTACATGTATTTAAACTCTTAAATCTAGGCCAATAAATCAAACAGATAAAATACATGTGACCATCGGAAGATAGTGATTTGCAGGATAATCTTAACTTTAACAACTTGTTTAGCGTTAAATTTAACTTCTTTTACAACTGAAAAAAAAAATAATACTCTTTCAATCAGAAACTCTTCCTAAAATTTTTTTTTATTGGCGTAGTGAAAATATCGCTGTCGTCTACTATCAAGTTACCTGATATTGTATTGTAACAATACAGCAATATAACAACTTGTTTAAGTTTTTTTTTTTTTTGTTTTTTTACATCTGAAAGAGAAATAATAATAAAAATCAGAAGCTATTCCTAAAAATCTTAAATTTTTTTATCCGCAAAGCATGGGAATATTATAGTTATTTACTTTCAAGTAAAATGGAATTGTGTAGTAATAATATAACAATGCCTGCATTTTGTTTTTCAGTCATAAGCCAAATTTATAAGAAAAGCCGAAAACGAAAAATGTTTAGATGTTAAACGAAATGTTTTGCTGAAACTCAAAGTTTCTAACAAATTCATAGTTATACGATTAAAAAAAAGTGAGACAACATTATTATACAGTGAAATATGAAATACAAATTTTAAGATCATTTATTTAATGTCGAAATCATTTTTTTTAATACTTTTTTTTTGTCTGGGACAATATACATATATACAATTTTTAAGTACATTGTTTCTTCACAACACTGTTTAAAAATTTATAAAACTGAATGCACTTTTTAAATTTTTGCTAAACATTATCCTAAAATAATTTTTTTTGAAACAAAAATTTATTTTTTATGGTCTAAGTGCATTTTTAATAATGAAAATTTATTAACTGTTTAAATCACATAAATATATTAATTTTTTTTCTAACGGTAGAGTAAAATAAATATAAAATATATTTCAAGTGAACTAATAAAAGATTTTATTTAAAATAATATAATCCTCCGATATATTTATTCTCTGAAGCAAATTAAGAAATTTAGTCATTGCTGAAAGAATCACTTGAATTGACAGATATTTTTTAACTAAAACTAATTTAAGTCTTATCGTGGTCTTTTAGGATATTTTAAATTGAAAATAGTTCCTCCAGTTCTACAGAATTAGTGAAGAAGAAATTAATTAAATTGAAAGCTTTCCCAACATTCTCATCTAATCATGAATGTAGTCGCCACTCTAACACTTTCCAAGGAATTATATCGAGTTGAATTTGGCTCTCGAGATTAACGTATAAAATTCTTTATTTCGAAATTTCCTTTAATCTTTTCTCTAGTTTAAGTAAAGCATTTTTTTTTAAAAAATAAATAATAGAGAACGTGGCAGAATCGATGAGGAGAAAAACTCGGTACTTTTCCATTACACCGGCGTAAATTTCGCCAAGCAGACTTTGTGGCGACAGCCCACAGTCGCCATTTTGGAGCAGGTGACAAAATGGCCGCGAATTTCTTCAAAAAATGTGGCGGCAAAAGATTATCAGCCGCGATATTCTGTTTGGCGTTAGTTACATCATTACTGGCGACTTTTCCCTTGCGCCGATATAATGGAAAAGTACCAAAAACTCTTTATTTCTTCAGGCAACAAAAATCTCACAAATAATTTATTTAAAAATTATGGTGTTAACAAAATTAGTTTTATAATTTAAATTAAAAAAATTCACCTTTAGAAATTTTCTTTTCAATTTAAACATATTTACCTATAAAAAGGAGATTTTTAAAAAGATAATAAAAGAATATATTTGCTTTCTTTGGAATAAAAAAATACTTCTGGTGTAGGAGAAAGTTTGGATTAGGTTCGGTGCTCGCCAATTGATCATGGTTCTAATTTACATAAAATAGCCCAATTTAATTCTCTGATAACTTCAAAATGATACATTAAATCTAACTAAACAGTATAAAAAAAGTTGGCAAATACTGAAAATACGGAGTTTATGAAATGTCTTGTAATAACATAAAAATAACTGCTAAGGAAATTTTCAAATAGATTATTATGGCAAATGCTTTGATTAAACTTTTGAGCTTTAGTGATTCAGATTGCCTTAATTTTTCTTCCATTTCAAAATCGTAGATGTAGGCAAAACAAGCTTTGAAGAAACAATCACGGAATTCTCGAATAATTTTTATTCTTCATGATTTAATGAAACAGTCCAATATTTATCTTCAGTGAAGATGTCTGACTAGTAAGCAGGGTACAACATACCGAATAAGTAAGCAGCAAAGATAGTTGGTGAACAAATTCTTTGATCTTATATAACTCTTGAAAGGAATCTGCCAACATAGCATTTTTATTTTGAAAGAAATTACAGTTACAATGAAGCTGGATTTCAAGTAACTAGGAAATTATTTTTAAAACATAAACGAATTAGAAATTATTACTTGTATTTAATATTTAATATTTACTACCATGCATTTCGTATACCAAATTACTAAAACATTTTCTTGTTAACTAATAATGTGTTTAATGCGCAAAAGAAGTGTTATTTACTTACGGGCTTTTAATGAAATACTCGATGTTCCTCATAAACGGCCGATAGACCTCCCATCCACAGGGTGTCGTCCTTGAGCACCAATTCACGGTGTCTCTCCTCTGAAATAAAAAGGGAATTCTCCATTAATTATTTATATATCAGGAATAATAGAAAAAAAGTAGGGCGTATTCACTCGCATCGTCTGTCTCTGTGAATACATAAGCAACTTTAGTTAGTTATATATATATATATTCCTGAATATATATATATAACTAATAAAAGAGAAAAATGAATATTCCTGGATGTGTTGATACCCTAACTTACAAGACAGACAGTTTCTTTTAAAGCCTTTAAATCTAGCTTACATTACTGAAAATGCAATGTGTATTTCTATTATTAAAACTCTTTTTATCGGAATTATATTAAATTAAAAAATTACATCAGATTAGGACTTCTTTTTAACGCTAACTTTCGAAAATATTACATAAAATTGATTTATTTGAAGTGTAATTTGTCTTATGTTTTGACATTTTTATTTAAAAGTATTTCTTTTTTCTACTAGTTTTGATAGCATATTTTTCTTGTTTCAATGAATACAAAAATGACAAAATCTCGCGAACAAATGTTTCAAAAAATATTTAATTGTTCGATTTTCTTCCAATGTTGAAAAGTCCATCCTCGTTCTCGTCATCTGACCGTGGTTTGAAATTACGAGGTTCGTCCCAAAACAGCCCTAATGTTGCTTCAAAACAGGACGTTAATATAACTAAATTAAACCATCCATGATCCAATGATATGTTGAGACCGACAAGTTATGCTTGATTAAATGTAAATATTACCTTAATGTTTTACAAATTCCTTTATTTCGCAACGATAAAAATAATTAATTTAATTACCTTATTCTTGACCCTAGGTGCTTGCCTATTAGTCTATCTGACTACTCTGAAAAATCGGATAGCCACTTCTAGATTTTCTAATTATACGATATTTAATACTTTTAAATTTTAAGTATATTAGATTGAAAATAAGTTCAATATAACTTTTAACATGTACTCACATATTTTATAATTATTGATTTCATAGGAGTTCTTTTTTCTGAGCCTATTTGTATTAAAATGCATTATTACTCTTATTCTGAGTATCGATTTGTGATTATAAATTTGAAAATACCCTTTCAATTATATTTTCGATCATAAAAAAAGCCTTAAGAATTTTTTTATCCTGCTATGTAATAAATCCTACTTATTCTTTCTATATATGCTAAATTTTACATTATATTTAATATTTAGTGAATCAAATTATCTTTATTCCAATACAAACTTCCACGATTTTCATTGTTGAGAACGCCCAATACAAAATATTGTGTTCAAGCACTCTCTTCTACTAATATGCCTTGAATATGGAAATTTTATTATTTTTCCTTATAATCTAATAAAAATTAAAAATTTTGTTCTTTAAATTCCAGATTATGTGCTCTTTTTCAAAAATAAAAGTCAAAACTAGAGCCTCTATTACATCAAACATATAGAATTCAATTATTTAATCTATAAAACCAAAGAAGTAAATTTTAAAATTTTCCTTCTTCTTATAATAACTATGAAACATTATTTAAAAAAAAAAAAAATTGTTCATACTTTTAATAAATGAAAGGGCATAAATATAAAAGCGATCATGATATTTAACACTGTCAAATGCTATGTTGATAAGAATTTATACATTCTATTGCCTTTTTTCTCAATCAATAAAAGAATAAAAAAATCATCGTTTATAAAAAGTTAAGTTTATTGTGTGTAGAAGAGGCGCATATAACCGAATCTCAAATGAATGGCATAACGCATATATTTATGAGTACTAGGCCTAAAGAAAATTCACTGAGAAATTAAATAATATACCTAGAGAATATACATATAACTATCTATTTAAATAACTTTTGTGCAAATAAATAAATACTTTAAAATACATTAGGATTTTCAGAATTATTCAACAAAACCTTTATTCCTTTATTTATTTTAACCAACAACCTTTATTCTACAACCAGTTTGATTTTTATAGACTCACATTGCCGAAAGAACGATATAATTTAGAAATGCATATATAAAATAACAATTCATTTTAAGGATTATTCGTTCACTTTTTTCAAATAGGTATAAACAAAGAAAAATGATGCTGAAGAATTCCTAATGAATTAATTATTTTTTATTTAGTCAAAATGTATCTGAAGATTTAAAAGAAAATTGTTACTCAATTTTAAACAATGAAAAAACGTATTTCATTAGATTTTTCTTCTTTTAAGAATTTCTACTCCTCAGATTTAATTTGTTTTATTAAATTAATAGTTCCCTGTTCACTAAAGCATTTATTAATTGGTTCATGCCGCTTAAGGCTTATAAATTAAAACACAGCACAATTGTTAAATTTAACTATGTCAAAGTTGTATTCATTCTTAAATTATACCGAGCAAATAAATGTAAAAATTAAAACAGATCAGAAATAATGCTTCCCATGAAACTATTAATTACGCACTTGAAGTTTGTTGCATGTTTAGAGTAAAATAATTTTGAATATTGGCGGCATTTTTTGAATATTAAATTAATTATATTAAACCAATATAAATACTACAAATGTTAGAGAAAATATTCATAATAAATCAAGCGTTAGAACACCAAAGCCGCATTTTGAAAGTCAGCAAATTCTTTCTCTTTCTCTCTCTCTTTTTTTGGCGCACTTTACACAATGTAATAGATTTTATTTCAGTTCTTTTTCAATTTTTTTGTTTATTTGGCCTTGAATTCAAAGAAGGAAATGCAGATGGCATTTCAGTTACTCATCAGTTTCCGAAACCATCTGCCGAATGGATGGCTTTAATAGCAGCGATAATACATGCTAATAAGGATCGATAAAAAAAAACGTTAGGCATGTACTGTTTTGGATCCTTGAAATGAGAATTATAAATCAGTTAAGTGGAATTTTTATCGTAAGCAGATGCCTCTCAATTATAGAAAGATAAAAAAAAATATACAGATGAAAAATTCCAGTGATACATTTATCTGTTCTATAATCCAAATATAAATTCAAATTTCGCTCAGATTAAGATTAATTAGTTCAATAATTTTATGGCAGATGAACTCACCTCTGAATTATTTATGGAAAGCTGATTTTCGTATAGAGATGAATAAATCCTTAAATATTTTTTATATAAGTAAAATAATAATAAATTCTTTTTTAACAAATGACGAAATCCAATCATACAATTGCATCCACTTCATATTTATCAGATTTCTCATCGATAGTTCCATATAGAGGTACAAATAATTCAAAGCAACAAATATATAATTTGAGAAAAGCAAATCGTATATATTGTGTTTGATCATAAGTTCTAAATTCGCATTAAAAACTACCGTTAACAATAACTGCAAATTTAACTGGCTGTGATAAATGTACTTCGTAAACGAAATTTTCAGAAGTTAAGAAATTATTTTACTATCGATTTTCGATTAAATGTGTTTTCCAGACGAAGAGAGTGGAATAAAAATAGTGTTACGAAACAAATACCAGTAATGAGAATTTACAAAAAAATTATTTCGAATAAGAAAAAAACTATGTAATCTTAAAAAGTAGAATAAACAGCTACTTAATACTGACCCATCCCATTACTACTACTAATTATTTTTAGAAGAAATAAGCTCAACCTGATTTTATTATTTTAGCAATTTATACATAAATATGCATATAAAGCAATGCTATTAGAGTGTTTCTTTTAATTTAGAGATAATAGTAGCTTATAAAAATAAATTTGTGATAATTGTTGGTCTATTTTGTTTTTCAAAATACGGCTATTTTGTTCTTCGAATTTTAAAATTTAAAACTCACATTAACTTGTTATAATTTATATTTAAACTGCAATAAATTCTATTAACTTGTTATATTTAAACTGCAATAAATTCTATTAACTTGTTATAATTTATATTTAAACTGCAATAAATTCTATGTCCAATTATTTTTTTAAAAAATGCATTTTACAATAATGCTTATAAATAGTTTTAATCGTAGAAATTTTGTCAAATTTCCTTTAAATTATTGTTTTATATTTCTCAAATAATCACATCAGTGTTTTTACATTTAATAGACCAACAGAAAATAAAAAAGCAGTTAAACTTAAACGAATGTACGTTTAAATTGTGTTCTAATAAGAGATCACTCAATATTAAAAAAAGATTAATTTTGAAAGTTCTGATACCCATTGATTTTGAGGAGTTACTTAGAATAATTATAAAATTTAATAAACCCATCGAAAATTTTCATGTTTGATTATTACTATTTACAAATTAATTATGATTAAAAAAATTAAAAGTTCCAGATTTAGAAATTCAGAAAAATTTACATCCGATCCTCAAGAAAATCTTAGAGAACAAGTCGTAGAAAGATTTCTATTGATGCTAAAAAAAAGAAGAAAAAATCGCCTATTTAAGCAATATGCTCTTGATAATATATATAATAATTGCAAATAAAAATTTAAACTCAGAAAAAAGCCTAGAATTAAAAGCTGCGAAAAGAAACACATTACTTATGAATACAATGTTGCTTATCAGTGAAAAAAAAAATCTGTCAAGATGTTCCTGTAAATAAGTTAACAATGTTTATAAAATAAAATTAATGATTATTTTTAAATTAAAAAAGAAGGAAACGTTTTTAATTGTTAACTTCAGCACAAAAAAAGTAGAGGGTAAAATCTTGTGAAAACAAAAATAAATAATAAAAATGTTTTGTTTTTAGAGAAATTCTCTTTAAAAATACAACTGCTTTGATATTAATACTTGTATCAATATCAAATACCAATATTTTAGCAAACAAAAATCTTTGGTAGGATGTTGCCCTCAACACCATAAAATAATAAAGAATCCTAATATAAACGTCTACAAAATCATTCAAGGGGAAATAAAAACGTTGACATTATCTTTCATGCTTTTTCTTTTGATTTCACAACAAGGGAAGTGCATGTATACCGAGTGAGTAATTGTTTCTCTTACTCACAGAATTGGCAAAGTTTCTGAAAGCGTCACAAGTGAAACACGTAAACCACACGATAACCGAGTTTTTGACTTTGACCTCTCTCTCATTGCGCTCTTTGACAGATTCGAAACAAAAGTGAATATTACTTTCGCGCATTAAGCTTATGAATTATGAAAGAGATGAAAACACGAATTTTGATTAAATTTTATATATGGTGAGAGACTTAAATTCTTATTCGAACACTACAACAATATTTTGAAATTCGCTTCCTTTTTGTTGTTTTAGCTTTTGAAAAGTTGTGTTTCCTAAAATGTTTTCATTCGTTGTTGGTTTAAGTTGAAGACTTATGCTACGTGAAAATGTGCCAGTGTTCTTTCGTAGTTTTATCTTAAACATGTTAACGTTTTTTTTTTTTCTTTTATCTGTTATCAAACGATTTCCAACGTAATTTAAATAAATGCATCACTTAAAATAGTATGAAAAATGAAAGGCAAAAATTTAGTTATAATCTACAATCCGAAACTATAAACCTGAAGGAATTTTGTCATTGTGTATGCAGAAATGATAAATGTTAGCATAAAACGGCGTAATCTTTTTAATTTTCACCTTTTTAGTTTTCAAGAATCATTTATTGCATTAGAAATAAAATTTTTTGCTCTTATATATTTATATGAATATTTCGAGATTCGTTTTCCTTATTAGAATTTCATAATTGTTTAATTTACGGTGAAAAGCAAATGATTGACAAAATACGTATGAAAAGCAAACGATTGAAATTGCTTTTTCTAGTAAATGAGGAAAATAAAAACAATTAGTAAAATATTGACCATATTCTGATTTGTCAATTTTGGCAACAGTTAGGAGAAAAAATAGGATTCTGTATAATTTCTCTGTTATTAGGTTTAATCTTTAACTTCTTTAAACAGAATAATCAGTGCTGAATTTTCAGGAAGTAAAATGGAAAAAAGTTGGTACAGAATAGAATATTGATTTCTTAAAAATGTCCAGTAATCAATCTCAACAAAAAACAATTGAACAGGTTAGTTTGTTTTATTGCTTAAATTTTTTTTGTTAATTTAATGATTCGTAAGTCATTTGCGATCATCTTCACAATACAGAGTATGGCATTTTGTCAATTGTAATAACGTTGTCTACTCTGAAAGCAATGTTAGAGAAAATAAAAACTTGGTGTAAGAACCGTAAATATCAATGCCTTCGAGATATGCAAATCTTCTAGTAGGATAAAGGATTTAAATGAAATATAGAATTAAGTTTTAGTCAAAAAAGAGATAATTAAAAGTATTATGAAGTCCAAATTGTTATGGAGTCCTCGCATTTTATAAGTAATTTTCAAAATATATTCTTGACATACTTAATATTTGAAACAAAAACAAAACAAACTAATCCAATCCCTTGGGGTTAAAATTATTCGAATTTTATAGAGTTTTAGTTTCATTATTTTAAGACAATCAATGGTACCTCGAAAAATCTCTATTTGTCGACTGGGTAAATCATTTTCAAAGTAGTCAATAAAATAGGTTAAAATGATAGTTTCAAAGCTCCATAGTGGCTCAATCTTAGTTCTAGAAAAGTGGAACTATTTTTCGTTTGTTTAAAATACTAGTATTTCAATATGTAAATATTCTTAATAATATATAATATGTATTATATAATATTTAATAACAGAATTAACTAGTATAGTTCTATTTGCCATAAGTATGGCGAATATGACTGGCGGACTATACATAAATTCAATAATTAAAAATTTATAAGAATATAATTAGCAAAATTTAAAATATTTAACTAATATGTCATAAACTTTTGAAATTTTTTAATTCTTTAAGTCACGTAAAGCATTTTTCAATCTAAAAATATATGTCTATCCTTTATGGAACGAAATTTAACTATAGGGATACTAATACAATGAACACTTTATTAAAATAAGTATTAAAAAAGCACTTTAAAAATATTTATGCTGTTTCATAATGAAAACGATTAAATATGCAACAAGTTTTAAAACATAAATACATATATTTTCAAAGCTTTCTTCCCTAAGCTAAATGATTAATTAATAATGTGATCGCTACTTTTGATCTCAAAAGATAACTATGAGCACGCCTACTAAATAATCCTTTATGAACAATTCAGAAAAATATTCCTTAAAACTATAAAAGTAATTTTAAAATAGCAATTTTTTTTGGCAAAATTAAAATTAACTTTTATTATGATAAAAAGTCGTAAAATGCATAGAATTAAGATGAACTCCATACATTAACCAACCATTAAAATTTAACTGACAATGAAACTGAAAATAATCATATGTTCAAATTAATAGAATTTACTACCATAATCAATCCAGAATATAGGTTTTAGTATGGGAATGAAATGTCAGAGAATGTCTTACAGAGGCAAATTTTTCTCGCTAATAGTTTTGATTAGAAATAACTAAAAAGATCAATTTTTATTCTAATTAGTTCATACTTTTTAATTTCAAATTTATATGGAAATATTAAAATAAAATTGTTCTGATTTCACCATCAGATGACAGCATACCTTTGAAATTGAAATTTAATTACAGTAAACAATGAATTCTAATTAAATACTGAAAACGTTATAATAGTTTATTGTCATCAAAATTTCACAACTTATAAATAAACTAAAAAACTAACTTAAGAAAGATAAAACAAGTTAAATAAAAATGGAAGGAAAACAAGTGAGCTTGGGAGAATTGAAAGAATTGTTCTTAACTTTTGACATTAACACAAATTAATTTTTCAATAACTTTTACTATTTCTTTTCGAACACAGATCTGTACAATCAAAACTATTTGAATTTAAAAGATAGTTACAGAATAAGTTCAGTTTAATGCAGGCATTGTCAAGGTCATAAAAGGCTGAGAGTTGGGATATCCAAACAGATGTTACAAATATTTAAATAGGGACTCTTAATGATTAAATTTTATCGATGGGAACTCTTGCGCGTTCTTCTGGAAATATTACTTGAAAAGCTGTATATCAAAATAAGTAAGTAATATTTTTTATATATCTACTTAGCGTTAAATTAAAACTTACACATCGAATATACAATTAGCATCAAATAATATATATTTCTAATAATATATTCTTCTTAATATCTATCCTAACATATCCTTCTTCTAAGGAATTTGTTCCAAACTGTATGGATTATTATGTTCTATTAATTTTATTCGAATAATTTTTAATCTAATTCCTAGACAGAATAAATTTTGAATGCTGAAATTTAGAAAATAAATTAAAAAATTATAGAATATATTTAAGAACAAGAAGATTACGATGTGTTCTGATTGTTAAAAAAAATCGACTTATTACAAAAGGAAGATCAAATTATTTCTTTTCGGTTTGTTTTTCTTTTGTCGGTTTACGTTATAAACTGATGCAAACCAACGATAGCAGACAACTTTACAGCAAAAATATGAAAAAGAATATATCTTCTTGTGAAATTTTACTTCAGTATCGCTAGTTAGTGGTGTCTGACTCCACTCAACACAATGACCTTGATATTGTTTCATTGATGGCACAACAAACAAACGTTTACGATTTTTCGCTTTGAAAACGTACGCTTTGATGAATGATGGATGTCGGACCGGGTCATTTTATACGTCACTCTGTATGCTAGTATTACAATTTATTTCCGGGTAATCGCAACTACGACGAAATCAAAATAAACAAACCCAATAGTAGTTAACTGATAAAGAGTTAGCGTGGGAACTTTCTGATGTACAGCGGAGTGCCTTGAACCTTGGACAAGACTTGCAGCAACTCGAAGATGGATGAACTAATTTTATATCAAGCGAAAATCTGATAATTTCGCATGTCTTACAATACGAAGAGGTAAAGAGTTAAAAGACCGAGGAATATTTTACTTAACAGGCCAAGCATCAATCATGATATATTATGTAAGATTTCCTAGGGAAATCAGCTTTCTGTTAATGTAAGCATTTTCGTGGCAATGAAATATTCATCGTTTTACTGCTTCATTTCTCAAAGAAATTTAAAGAAAAGAAAAAAAATTATGTTATATAGGGACTACAATGTAGGCACAAATTATATAAAACATTAATTCTAGATTACAAAATTAATTATTTTTAATTTACCAAATATAGAAATATTTCGCAACTGTAAAAGATTAATGGTCGAAAAAATAAAGTAAAAAGTTTTTGAAAAAATAAAATTAAAAGTTTTATAAACAAAGGAGTTTACCTTTGAAAATTAAAAATCTCTCATGATTATTACTTAGAATCTTGCATAGAATCAACAGTTCTAAAAATATGGAGTATTTCAAAGAATATTCATGATTAAAAATAAAAAAAATTACGTGAATAATCAATTAAAAATATACTATAATAAGTTGGTTGTAAATTACTTTAACGATATATTTTTCTGTTTGATTTTTTATATCTTACTCAAAAATGGTTTTTTTAATCATAAGAATAGAAGCAGCCTTTGTATAATTTTCAGCTTAAGATTTCCTATAACTAACGAACTTGGCGTAAGCACCCAAATGCTTGTTTAGAAAGTTCCAGTTGATAAGATATCTTGGGAACTTTTCCAATTTCTGTTAAGCTAGTGTCAAAAGTTTTCTTCAAAAGCAAACACCTAGGGGTGAACGAATTTTAAAAAGAATCTAGAATTCTAACTGCCAATGAATGGCAATTGTTTTTCTTAGATTGAATGTCCATATTTAATCTCAGTTGATACAAGAAAGATTGTTTGGATTTCCTTAAGTTCCCACTTAAATTAATCGCAACATATCTATTTTCATTCAAAATGATCTAGTAATTAAAGAAATGTTAACTGTTTTTTACGCAGAACTATAAAGAGCTGGAAAAGTATTTTTATTTGATCATCAACGATACAAAAATTTTGAAATTAGATTAATTTATACCAACTGTTCCCATTCTTTATGTCACTCATATGAAAGGGCAAAAATTTCGTGACCTCAATATTCTCTAAATTATGTTGTATTCCGAAAATAAGGGAATAAATTTAAAAAGTGAAGTATTATTATCATTAATACTAATTTAAAATAATTTTTTAGCTAACTGTTGAAATGCTCACAAAGAAATATTAAATGAAAAATGTATTGCTCAATTTTTATTATTAGTTCACACTCTTCCTATATATATATTTTCAAATTTCTAATCGTTAATAAAATACTTTTCATTCATCCACTCAAGTTCAAATACATTTTTTTAAAACTTGTAGTGGATGATACTTGATATTAATAGTTTTTTTACAAATATTAATAAATTAATTAAATTTTTCTAATAATTTCTATTTGGTCGCCAAAGTTACCAAATGAGTATTGTCAAGTTTGTCGCCAAGCTCTGAAATTACTGGAGCGACACCCGATCATAAATAATATAAGAAAATAAGTAGAAATTGAATTTAAATTACAAATTTTATATTAATTTCTTTTTAAATATTGTTTGCTTTCACATATTGAACAGAAAGTTGATGTGGAATTATTCTTTATGTACATACTCTTTAAAACAATTATTGAGTTTTATTCCATATGTATTTCGATTCGATTTTAAAACGAAATATCATTATTATTAACAAAACTGATGTTTTCAATTTAAGGAAATCGAAATTCCACAATTTTCACCTTAATTTCTTTATGCTTTACATTAATATTTTAAACGATTATATTTGAATGAGAATAAAAGATAGATTATAAAGTAAAATACTGCTTGCTTCAGAATTTTATCCCTTGAAAACTGTTGGTAATTTTAAAGGCATCCTTCATTATATCAGAAAATTTTGGATTCTGCAATGACGGATGGTACTTTTTTCCTATGGCATTTTAAAATAATATATCACAGCACTCAAAGATGATTAGGCTTTTTAAAAATATATTTATAGAAACACCCCTTAAATAGAACTGAATTTGGCAAAATTTGTTCGTTTCAGTTTATTTCAAAATAAAACTTATTCCGAATTTTCCTTTAAGTATGGAACTCTTTTTTTACAGAAATGAAAATGTAAATAGAGAAATCAATCAATCAATCAATCAATAAAAGATTCAACATCAATAAGTTTTGGATAAATTCATCAAAACATTATAATAAACAGTTACTTTTATTTTTTACATAGTGGTGTCATTTTGAATATCTCTGCTTATTAATATTGAGAAAAAAAGTCAATTTTCTTAAAATTAATTTGAAAAAAAAAAATGGCACGTGAAATCTATCAATAATTAATAATTTAATATTTTCATTATTGAAGTATGAAGCAAATAGAAATATTTCTAAATTAATAACTACTGCATTCTAACTGTTTTACTTTAATGAAGTGCTTTTAAAAAGAACAATGGATCGAAAACAAAGCAATAAGTAATAGTTCGATAAAAATTCGACTTAGGCGGATAATTTATTCTGATAAAAAATAACGAAGAATTGGTGTTCAAATATTATAAACATTTCTTCAGAAATGTATGAAAAATTACTTCTGCTTCAGTATCTCAAATAACAATGCGACAAGTCTCAAAATTATACATCTTATATTGTATGAATGTTCAGAGACAAAAGAAATTTTTTGCGATTGAAAAAAACAGAAATATATCTGATAGCTGATTAATATGCTAGCATGCTATTAGACCAACATGCTGTTTGCAAATGAGCACGGATTTTAAAAAAATTATTGTGACTTTCGCATAATTGTGGGGAACAGAAAAGGAACTTAGTTGAGGTAATATTGAATGTGAAATGGTGGAAGCGTTCTGCATGTCAGCATTACAACTAGGCAATCTGATACTTACTAGTGGCATAACGGATCCATTATCTTTGATACTAAGTTTTGAAAATTACTTCAAAATTATCAACCCAGAATTTGTGCATTGGAAACAATTTCGGCTCTAATTGTTGCCTCAATCATAAAATTTCAACACTATTAATACGTTTGGTAAGACTTTAATTCGAAAATGCGACAGTACAATGACGGCAAAACGGTGCTGGTCCGAGAATGGAGGATTATTAGCGCAGATATTATGTATGTAAAAAATCTTTATAACTTAAGACTTAAATTGCCAAAATAATACTATATTTATTAATTTCTAATATTTTTTATTCAAATGTCTTAGGATTTTCATGAGGTAACTGTTGAGTCACATTTTGATTGTTGTTTCTAAAAAAAATTTCAATTTAGGTTATAATAATTTCCATACTTTTGAAATAAATAAAATAAAAATATTATTAATTTTTTTGTTTAGAAATGGTTATTTTATTAATAGATGTCTTGGAGAAGCATTACATTTCTTTTTCAGCTCTAATAAGTCAAAAAAAAAAATTTTTTTTTTTTCATTATCTAGAAGATATTGGCAGAAGGTAAACATATTTTATTATATGTTAGAAATCTGAAATAGCCCAATTAGATCCTAAAAAAGTTATTTGTAGTTTTATTAGTACAATTCTATGCACAAATCTTTATTTATCTTTTGACTGTCAGTTACCTAAAAACATACAGAATTTGCAATATATAGTATTAGATTACCACCAATATTTATAGATTCTTAAAACATAAAAGATACAATTTTCATATAAACTACGAAACAATACCATCAAATAAAACACAAAATTGAACTTCATGATTTATATAATCATGGAACTGATCTTAGGTTGCGTAAAAAATTAATACTTTATATTATACGAAACGTAATTAGATTTCTAAGATTAGATCGACTATATATCCTACTAAAAATTAAAAGATAAATATGAAATTCAAGAAAAGTAATTTAAAATGACTTTAAAGTATAAGATAGATGATATCCAAAATTTTGTACATCGGAGTAGAATTTTGAAATTTAACCTATAGGAAACGATTATAATAGATTAGCTGTAAACTGAAGAAAGCAGATTCACAAAAATCGTAACTCCACCAATTCTACGACGCAGCACAAATCGTCTTCCAAAGAAAACAAGAGTAGTTAAAACCGTTTAAACTAGTCATCTTTTGAACCAGTCATCATCACAGGTCATTAACTGTAATCCGCCTCTTCAAGAAAAGAAGGGGGAAAAAAAGAGAGAAAAATAACTTTACAAACGAAAAAGAAACAAATTGCCATAGTGAATTCAAACCTTAGTTGAGAACAACTAGATTGGAGTAAAAGAGTTATTTCGTTTCAGATTTCATTCTGAAAAACTGCAAGTCTTTTTAGAACCAGAAATCCTAATGAAATTCAATAAAAAGAAATTCCTGCATCAGCATAAATAGGAAATCCATATTAATAGGAAAAGTAAAATCTTGATTTTTTTAACAATTTCTTCCTGAAAAATAGTTTAGAAATTCAACAGAATTATTTTTAAGCAATTAATTTCTATAGCAATCGTTAAAATATTGGTTTGAAAAAATTAAAATATTTGGTTTTTTTCATAGAATTTATATATTTCTTTTAAGACAAGAAAAACAATCAATATTACTAATTGTAACCGTACTGTAATCGTAACTGTTTTCCTCAGCCCTCTATCGGCCGTTGCCATGATCAATCAGTCCATGTCTTGGAAGCGAACGTAAAGCATGATGTAATCCCCGAGTATTATTTTAATGCATATATGTTAAATGTTATTGTCCTAAATAGTTTTGTCCCCGTGTAAATCATCTCCTTTCATGTTAATAATTGTATTTTTAACTAAATTGGCATGATTTATTGATTCTAATAGTCTACTCTGATAGAATTAAAGTTTTGGCGCCGTTTTTGGTCACATAATATATGTGACAATTGATGACAGAAAACCTATGATTTTTCTTTCATATACTAATTTAGAAAAAATAATTTTCAATTTAGTCAGTAGAGGTAGTGAAAATTTAAAATGATATTATAAGATATTGTAATTAAAAATTATCAATACAATCTTAGATAATTCCATCAAAATTCATTTGAAGTTTTAAGGAGACCGCAATCATGCGTTTCAAAGTTGAAAAGTCTTTAATACACAGAATAAATTAAAGACTAAAGTTTGATGAGAAAGATATCAGAACGTTTCAACAAAGAAAAAAAAGTAGTCTTGTGAATCATTCAATTACATTCACAACAAATTCATCAGATTTTCAAATACTCTAAAATTCTAACATCGCAATTACGTTCAAAAAATATTAACAACTCCATGGCATTTATTCAAAAATTCTTACTTCTTCTATACATACTACAATTAAATAAGTAAAATCCTAAGCAAGTTTTCAAAAAAAAAAATTAGCTGCAAAAACAAAAAGTTAATAATAGCTTTACATGAAAGCTCGTATAATAGCTTTTAAAACAAACGATTTTATTTTGAAATGTATAAAAATTAGATAATATGCCATTCAGTTTAGTTCGATCTCTAACTGAATTTAAATTTGTTGTTTTTATTTACCAGAAAATTTAATGAATACTTTTTTTGTACTATGTTAAATTCTTTTTATTCTGTAGAAAATACAAAACAAAAGGAGCAAATGATTATCTGAAAGTTAATGTCTTTACAATTTACTTTTTTAATACTATTTTTACTTTATTTTTTTAAAATCCATTAAATGGCCGAACTCGTGTTTCTATTTTTAGTCACTAGGATATAGATTTTTTTTCCTCAGATATACTTTTTAAAAATCTTTAGAGTATTATTAAATGTTGTTCCATAACAATTATATTAAGTATAACTGTGTTTGATCCTTTAATATTTTTTAAAATAATAATTCGTTTAAACATTTATTTAGACTTATTAAAATTTAAAATTAATGGTGGAAGTTCACTTTCACATGTCATATCTCGAATTCTATAGTTTAGTTGTTCATTCATTGTAATATAAATATAATACGTGTTTAAGAAAAAAAAATATTTAAAAAATTATTTTCATTTTATAGATCAGACAACAGGATTTTTCATACTTTCAAGTTAAGTTTTTAAGAAAGGAAAACTTTCTCTTAATTAGTAATGCATACTTGTTATTCTTTCTATATTTAATGAATAATTATCAACATGTCTTTCGTAAGAATATTGAAATCAGTATTTTTATTATTAAAAGCATCCAATAATTGAGCAAGTTATTACATGCATATAAAAAACTTTTTTGCTTTTGTATATCACATGTATCGGTCGATAGTCTTAGAAGTTTCAATAAAAGGGAAACCACTAACTGATGCCAAACATTGATTTAAAGACCCAAATATTTCCAAGTTATCAAAAACTTCAGTAAAAATTATAGATACTTCAATTTGAAATAGGAAAACATTTTAACTCAAAAATAAAATGACGACTATATTTATTAATTAGTTGCATGGCAAAACTTTAAAAAAATATTATATTTAATTTACAAAATAGAGTTTTCACAAACAGATTGCAAAATTAAACCAAAAGAAATAAGTAAATATTTTTTGAGCAATTATTAGTACAGGAGTTTTGCATCGTATCTTATTACAGGGGAGAGATTAATAATGAATTTTAACATGATCAAACAGGGTTATAATGTACTAAACATTTAAATGAAATTCTCACTGTTTAGTTAAAATAATATTGCCTTGTCATTGAAATTTAAAATTGAATTCTATTTAGTTCCGAATGGTTATCAAACAACTTCCTAGAATGGAAAGAAAGATGCTGATTATATCAAAACAAGCAACAGATCATATTCATAATTCTAAAATATACATACAAATGAAATTACATAATATTACATCTAAAGTAGAAGTAAATCTTTCCTCCCTAAAACCTTTTAGATCAATCAACCGATGAGTATCGTTCCAAAAATATCTTGTATCATCTCATCTCATCTATACTGAAAGATATATTTGGATCAAAAATTAATTTATTACGTTTTTGTTTTAAACTGTGATAAAATTTCCAAAAATACAGTTACTTTTCAATTAACCCATCTGAAGTATTTTGATTACCTCTTAGTATTCAACAAGAATATTTTTAAGGAATTTCTAAATTGATTCGGCAGTTTTTAATTAATTTGGCTATATTCTAGCGTGTAGGCTGCAATGATGTTTTTCATTCATACATAATCGACAAATTGAATAAGCACTGCACAAAAAGAAAGTATTTCTCACATCTCTTGCAGCATTCAAAGTGTTGTTTCAAGGTTCTGTATTCAAAAAGAAATTCAGTATTATATAAAGAATTATTAAAAATGTTGATTCTTTTTACCTAACAAATACGAAAGATGAAGCGACAAATATATTTATAGGATATGCATTATAAAATGAAAGTTTACTTTAGAATAATGTAATTCGAATTTATTGCTATTATTATCGAAAACCAAATAAAATCTTTTTGAAAAATAAGCAAATACTATGCTTGTGAATAATAGAGAATTTTTCAGAGGTCCAAAATCCTGTACTGCTTGAAATTTTCTTTAACCTCTAAAATCCGTAAAATGCAATAATCTAAAGGATTTAACTGCTGTAAAGGAGATCAGTCTTCTTAAGTGATAAAATTCGAACCACTGAGAAAAGCCTGTACTGATTTATCTCGGAATGATCTCACAAAATCTCAATAAAATATCCAATACTTTTTGTGTTATAATCTGTCAACAGCAGACCATAAATATGTAGACAGTAAGTCCTGTGTATTATATTCTGCATTGAATTTTATCCATTTATAGATGAATTTTTGAAATTATTTTCCATTATTTTATACTGCAACTCAAACCATGAATTCAAAGTTTTTTTTTTCACGAAGCTTATTGAATATACGATGCCATTTTTAACATGAAACATTAGGAAGACCAGCAATTAACATTTCTTCTTCTTTGCCGAAGTCATCGTTTTCAACCAACCAAAGTTTCTTATAGGAGTGATGATGCCTAGGGATATAAAAGGGAGGGCAAACAAAAAAGGAGAAGGCAGAGCCAATTTATATACTAAATAAATTAGTTTGTAATAGCTTCGATTCCTTTGCATTTCAGATCATTAATATATATTTCATCTTGATTAATTTGATTCTTATGGTTATTGTTGCTCACATACAAGAATACCACAGTCATGAATCATGACAAATTTTTATAAATTTACCAAAATACGAAATTTTTCCCTAAAGTAAATCATTAACATTCTGATTAAATTAAGCATAAGAATGAAATGTGAAATTAAATTGACCAGTTTATTAATGAAAGGCTGTCTAAGAAATACTTGTCTAAGGTCTCAAAAATATTGAAACATGCAGTACCAATTATGAAAATTTTTCTTTTAAAATTCGTCATTAGATGATTCATAATTAGCTTTTTACAAATGAGTTTTTAAATGAACTATGTAACCGTAACTGTTTTCCTTGGCCCTCTATCGGCCGTAGCCATGAACAATCAGTCCATGTCTTGGAAGCGACCGTGAAGCATGATGTAGTTAGTCCCCGAGTACTATTTTAATGAATATATGTTAAATGTTAAGTTTTGTCCCCGTGTAAATCATGTCCTTTAATGTCATTAAATGTAGTTTTAACTAAATTGGCATGTCAACGGTCACAATAATTTATATAAGAAAGTATCAATTCAGTGAGATTCCATTCGTTTATGAATTATTTATATATATTTTTGTCAAATCCTGTGAATGACCAAACACAATTTAAAAATCTTAAATTCAATCATTCAGTATATGAATGTATGTTAAATACATAAAATTATGCAAAAGATAACGTAACCATATTTTCTGAAATCCATTTCAACACAATAGTAATGTGATGTAACACAAGGATGAAGTGAGCAAAGTCTAATTTATATTTGTTTAAATTTTTGTAAATAATCATTTATGTTAAATAGCACAGAGTAATTTTGGTTTCATACAGGAGATTCGATTAAATGCGAGAAAAATTCTAGAGAAAAACTCATTAATTTGGAAAAAAATTAATTTAGACAGCTGAATGAATACAATAGCGACGGTTGAGGCAGTTAATAAATAAGCAATCGAAAATTACAATGCATACATTAGCACCAGAAGACAAGAGAGAAAGTGACAGACAGCAATTCTCCCTTTAATGGTTTCATTTCGAAATTCCGACATGGATTTCTATAACACGCTCGACTTTGGAAAGGGAGGCATCTTTGAATGAAATACGTACTTATTAAGGATTTTCATCCCCATTTCATTCGTTTCTCCCAGTGTAGAAACAACGAAGTTAATAATTTTGAAACGCGTGTGCTAGGAATAATTATATAATTATAAAAAAAAAAAATGGTATTTGGATCAGGAAATAAGTGAAAATATTCAAAGAAAGATAACATGGGTTGATTTAAAATAAAAATTGGGTAATAAATAAAAATTTGAATTAAATTAAGAGATATAATTCCATATATGTGTGTGCATGAGAGAGAGAGAGAGAGTGGGAGGGAGGGATGTGTATGCTCATTTTCTTAACCTAACTTAATATATTTCGCTTATCCTTACTTTATCAAATTGCATTACTAATTCCAAATAATTGGAAAAATATGTCTAGGAAATTTAAATACTATTTTCATTGATAATTATTATTTCTTCAGGTATCACTGTTTTTACCATATAACAGTTCGCGAATGTATAGTATATATCTTTCTTTTTTTCGAGTTTCTTAATTTTATCAATAAATTTATTCAAATATCATTTCGTGATGAAACTCACTTAATTCAAGTATCACTCTTTCAGAAAATTATACATTTAATTTTTATTGTAGTAGGGTTTTTCAAACCCTACTACAAAATAAAAAAAGGCGACGAAGGATGCTATCTCAAGAGTCTCCGTAGCATCTTCCTGTCGGCAAATTTTCAATTCTTGCTGGTAAAAATGAATTGAAAGAATTTTTATTGGCATTAAATATTTTCTGAATAATTATTTTTAATTCAATTTTTTTATTTATGAATAATTAAATATTCAATTATTTATTTTTCAACTTTACATTAGCGTTCAAAATTTTACAAACGTAAAGAAACGAAGTCCTTTCATACGTAGAGTCAGAAGAATGGTTAATGGAGTAATTATAAACCCTGAGATAAAAAAAAGCCGAAATCTATTGAAATTCCTCAATGGAAATCCTTTAGCACAATCGAAAAATATAATTCAGATTTTCTTTTTTTAAAAAAAGATTCTTATATAATTTGATTACCCTTATGCTAAAAAACAAAAAAAATGATGAATTAATGAATGAAAAATATTATAAATTAAACATTAATATACTAAATATTAATAAACTACTACATGTTTTACAAGATATAAATTATTAATGCACAGAATAATTAAAGATTCAATAGAGATATATTTCTTTATTTAAAAATATCGAATATTGTATGCATATTTTACAAGATCATGTTTTATATTTCTATAATTTGAGTACAGCTTAGATTTTAAAATTCCAGAATATCATGCAAAAAATTAACTTAAAGCGAAAATTCATATTAAAAGTAAGCTATTTTTCGAATATATATCAGAAATATATTTTTCATTATTTGTCGAAACTGATTCAACCAAAATATTTTCCAAAACAAGTTTTGCTTACAGAAAAATATATTATTACAACCAAAACGGTTTAATCTTTGGGATTTTAAATTCATGTATTTTATTTGGTGTTGTAATCTTTAAATAAAAGTCCTTGCTCAATTTTTTTTCTTTCTATAGGCTTCATAACGCATGGAGAGCTTTATGTAAAATAGACAATTCGGTAAATATTCAAAACATTAATTCTATTGAAAAAGAAATATCTATAGAATTAGCACTTTTGCATCCCTAATATTTAAAATTCAAGATATCTATTGCTCAAAGAAAAACTCTTTTACAACCCAAATGTATTATAAAAAGAGAAAAATGCATATTCATTTTACTTAATGTTCAGTATTAATTTACATAATTCGCTTCATATATTTAATGAGAAATGCTCTCAAATAATGTCATTTCCTTTCTAACCTTCTCAATTAAATTAGTTAAATTTATCTACATAAATTTCACTATCACTTAAATAATCATTTTTTAACTAAACTAATTATTTTAAATACTGTCATAAATAAAAATGTTAAATTGTTAAAAAGAAATAAAATGCTTTCTTCATTTGTAAAGAAAATCGGCAACATATCATCATGCTTAGCAGAGATTTAGAGATTAATAGAAAACCATAACGTTATTTGAGTAATAGAATATATTTTTTATTTCATGAACATGTTAAAAGAAAACTTTCATTCACCTATCTAATTAAATAGAAGTTAATTAGAAATAAAGTGTAAAGAATAGACCATGCAGATAAACAAAAAATGTCAAATTATGAAAAAAAAACTACTTTTTTAATTCAAAAAGTAAAATTAAAATGCAATTATAATTAGAAGCAATACAATTTATAAAATGTAATTATAATTAGATGCAATAAAATGTATAATCATGTAGAGAAAACCAAACGAAATTTTGTTAATAAAATGTTAAGCTTTGAAATCACTAGATAAATGAATAAAAACGATAGATAATAATTTTTATTCTGTGATGATTTTAACAATTAACATTCCGAATTTCGCTTATTATTGATGTCCAAAATTAGATTGTTACTTAGATAATATTCGATAATAATTGTTTACCTTTATAATAGCTTTAGCGTTTACATCAACAGGAACAATGAAACTAACTGCAATCGCACACAAAATTATTGCCTCCAAAGATCCCATCACAGCTCTTGGATGAAACATCAATGACAAAACTCAGACTCCCACACAAAGTTCGTTTATTACGATTACTCTTCGATCTCACTTTTTATACTCCAATTTGATTTTTTTTCAATTGTTTATTTTTTTGTGATGGGGAGAGACTACGTATCACCATGGGAACGAGAAGACTGAAGAGTTAGATGTTCTCGGAGTTGGTAGGATTCATTCGGCGCCAAACCACGCCAAGGTTTCCCTTTCAGTTGTGACTGTTGAAGATCACTGACTTCTAACATTATAGTTTGATAAGTTTCCAGAACTAGTGTGTTGTCGCTCTGTAGGGATACATTTAAAATTATTAAAGGTCATTTGCATTTTTAGGGCAAAATTAAGCGAACATGAATTAATTTATAAACGTTTCAATCACAATCCTGGACAGGAAAAAAATAATACTACATCTGAGGGGCAATTGCTCATATTCAAAGTTTTTCGTACGTGATCATTTTTGTCTTGCTGTAAAAATAATACTTATTTTTATTACTTCAAATTATGTAGAAAGTATTTTCATAGATGTATCAAGCAATTTATGTTTGATTTATTCTTTTTTCCGTGTTACATTAAACTTATAATGAAAACGCTTTCTAATCCATGGGCATACTTCATATGGTTTCTAATAAATCATATGCAGTAATTTATGGTGAGTTTCGTCTGATATATATTTTTCATTTTAATATTAATGTAATACTTGATGATTAATCTAATGCTGATTGATGAGATTATTAATGTAATGCTAAAAATTAAATTAAATTAATGTATTAAAAATTTCTTATAGTAGGAGTAATTTAATTCCAGCAATAGCAATTAACATGATGCTATTTATTTCTTGCAACAATCTAAGAAATGAAAATATTTTCAAACAGAAGCAAGAATATCTTTTGCATCTTTAAAAAACTTTGTAGTTAACGAATTTATTCATACCTAAATCAACGACATTTGTATTAACAGTTACTTTACTATTTTTTTGAAAAAAAAAATCATTTTAATTCCCCCCAAAAATTGGCATTAATCTTATTACTCTTCTGAGGACAGAATTACATTAGAGCGCCATTCGCTTCTGAGTTGATAACAAATATTTTAAATAGCGAATATCTCTGCTGTTTTTAATGATAATCACATTCATTTTCTTTTCTTTCTGCAATAGTTTGGGAAAATGAAATTCAATTTGTAATTACTTAATCATAAAAAGTGAGTTATCTTTTCTTTTATTGATAGTTTTTACTTGAACCATATATTATACATCCATTTTTCAAATTCTTGTATTTGTTCATTGAATTTTATATTTGAAAGATAACATGATTTTTGTTAAGTTAATTGTATTAATTCTTTTAACTCTGCATTGAAGCTTAATGTTACAGCATTTCAAATTAGCCACAAATACGAGATGATGACTTTGATATATAATTTTTCTTTTACTATATTAAATTTTCTGTTTTATATCACAGAAAATGTTTAATCTGGGAATAAAACCAATTATTGACAGTGCAGTAAAAATTAATTATTGACTGTGCGCGTTAAAAGACTGTGCAGGAAGCTTTATTAAATAAACTCTCACTCAAGAAATCCAGGAACAAAAGTAAAAATTAATTTTTTCTGCGAAAAATTAAAATCAAATGTATTTCGAAGTTCATGGAAGCCAGATGGATGATAAATTAAAAATTCTGGCAATCATATCTACTGAGTGCTGATTGGCTGTCTAGGAGGTGTGTACCTAATCTTATCCAATCAGTCAACAGTTGAAATATTTGTTTTATGCAAAAGATACGAGTATGCTGTACTTACAAATAAGCCATTGAAAATATTTATATTAAGATTAATTTTACCAGCGAAAAAAATATTGCTTTTTTTTCTACTGAATCTGGAGCACAAAAAGCGATAAGAAATTTTGTAGATCAAAGATTTACTATTACATAATTTAAACAAAAGGTAGGAGTGCGGTTGATTAATTTGCTGAAATCGTGCTTCAGGTTTATATCTTATCAAACAGTGCAAAAATGATAAATATTCTGTAGAATATTGCTAAAAGATGAGAAACCATTCCATAGCATTTAGAATACTCGTTCAATATGAATGTATGATGCATCCATTAAAATATCCTAAACATTTAAATGTTATAAAAAAATGGTGACTTGGTCACTCTTGTTCATTTCACAATTTGCCTCGTATTTTCTCTTAAATTAAGAAAAATTTCTTTGCACATGCTTACAATTTTTTGCTTTTGGAAGTTTTGTCCACTGATTTCTTCAACAAATTACTTTCGATTATTTACTTTCGTAAGGGCTATATTATGTTTGCTGAAGCACAAAATGTTTTTTCTCTCGAAATTCCAGTAAAAAATTCGATACAAAATAAATAATAATAATAACATAATATTTATTTTCGATATTTTAGGAAATAAATATTGTGTTATTATTATTTATATTATCTTATTATTGTTATTATCAAATATTATGTTTTTGAACTATTAGTTCAACATTTCTGGCAATAAAAAGAGAAGAAAATATTTCTTTCTGGTTGAATAACAAAAATTCTGTACACTATTAGAAGAGTACTGAACTAAGAATTCTCTAACATTTTTAAATAAATAGATTCTGCATTACAGAATCATCGACAATTTTAAGAATTATTGGTTTAAAATAGCCAATTATTAATAAGAATGTGTAGTTTGAGTTATAAAGTGAAGCCAACTGCTATCGTTATCATAAAAGACTACTTAGGATGCTGTAAATGTTTTTGACAATCGTCAGATTAAAAAATTTTCAATGATATTGTGATTCTAATGATGTATGCAATCTGCATTGATCTCCAAATACAGCGTTTCATTAAATTATAGAAAATATTTCAATAATTAAATGTTAATTTTAGTTAGATAAGTAATTAAGTCCTTTAGTTAGTGAATTAGATATTCAATTAATTAAACAACTAATTTGTTTATGGTTTTTAATGCAGAAAAGTTTTTACTGAAGAAAAAAAAAAGATTAGCAACCATACGCAGTTCTGATAATTCGTTCTAAATTTTATTCATAAACAAAAATTGTTTTTTAAAAAATATTTCAAAAAAAATCCTAAAATTTATGCAAGCGTATAAAAGGTATGAGCAATGATGGTTATACCTTATTATTTATTAATACGTTTATTTAAAGATTTATCATCAACAAAGTACTTTATTTCAAAACGTAGAATACACCACAATTTATATACATATATATATTATTGATGTCCCTCATATATTAATACAAGCATGTCGAATTAATTGAGGTATTAGTATTCATTGCTTACTAACATCTAAACTTTGAGGTAACATAAGGTCTCATTTGTTGAATAACTCTCTCATAATTATGGTCAATTAATAAGAGTGACACACTCTTTAAATTCCATGCTACATCATAGAGAAAACATTTGAATACTAGACGTACATCAAATCCAAGTAAGCCCGTATATTTTGGAGAATTCGTGTTTTATAGCTGAAACATTGTAATTCCAGAGCTGAAATCTATTGGAAAAGATTTATTTCGTACTGTTCGGAACAAAAAAAAAAATTGTATAAAAATCATTATCTTTATTCTTGATTATCTAAACCTCAAAAAAAATGAGGGAAATCTTTAAAACTCATGAAAAAATATTTTGAAACAATTGAGTGCTACTGCTAATTTATCTTCAGATAAAAATGTCATCCTAAATTTTTGATAAAATATTACTCCAAAGATTTCAGAAATACCTTATAGAAATTTATGAAATTATTATCTTAAACGATTTATTTTCATTATTATCTAAAATATTTAATAAATAATCTTTGATTAGAAAAATAGATGTATTTTGGAAGTATCTTTTCTCTTTGTTGCAATTATGTCTTCTCGCATAATAAAAGTTACCACTAAATATTGGATTTACCATTAGAATAAAATAAGTGTCGTGTCTACCTGTCTTTTATTTGATATTGGTTTTGTTAACTGTAACATAATGACAGTTGTTAACTATAAACCAATGACTGATTTGTTTTTGAAAATGCTGTTATTTAAATGCGAGTTTTTAGTGTGTGTTCTGAAGAATAAACGTAATGGATGCAATTAAACGCCTGCTTATTTCTTCTTAAACTTTCAGCTGACTTTTTAAAGGTCTTTCAAGTTTCTTAAAGCTATTCTCAGTAAGCATAGTTCATAGATGCGCTGGTAGCGCAATTGAGTATTACTCTGTGATAATATTGGGTTGTTCGGAAAGTCATTTCGTTTTTTTTTTTTTTGTCAAAATGAAAAGAAATTTTCGTTTAATGAATAAATTAT
>JAPMOQ010016344.1:430371-458999 GCA_026543055.1 Argiope trifasciata
TATTTTTATTTAGAATTCGCTGACATTCATATCATCAATAATACCTATGGAAATCTATTAGATTGCAATATTACTACTGTGAGTCAATCAATCTGATGAAAAATTAATAATGAAGCATATTGTTAAATTTTTTCAAAGTTCTTTCTTTCCGGTTTACTAGTAACTGATTTTTGTGTGTGTGTGCGTTTTAGGGAAAGGAAATTTCTTTTTACTGGCGTTTAGTCCATCTCAGTTACTTAATTCTTGATTTGCACCTTTTGAGTTCCTCTTGAGTAAAAAAATGTAATGATTTTTAGTTTGTCCTAACAGAAACATTTTTAAATATCATTAAATGCAAGATTACAGGTATGTTTAAGATAAAGAGTTCTCGTTCGAAGTATAGAAGGAAAGTGGAAAAAAAAACAGTGCCAATAAAATCATCAGATTATTGGAATTTATACTTCAGAATGCGAAGGTATAAATGATATAAAAAAAGAAAACAAGAAAAAATAAGAAAGTCGTTTAAAATTTGAAATGTTTTAACACCTTACAATTTATTTAACATTTATACATTAATCAAATTAAAATTTTAGTTTTTATGATAATACAAAAATTCTCTCCCTTTACTCCTGCTCATAAATAATAATTAATGTACATCATGAATAAGATCAGATCGTGCTCTCATTTCGAATTAAATAGTCTTCCACCTTTATCAATCATTAATTTTTGAAATTTATTTTCGTCATTCGTGTCCCAATGTTCTTGTCATCTATAAGCGAGACTCGGCTTCCCTATCCCTACTGTCACCTCTCACCCCCACTTTAGATACTTCAGCTCTAACTCCCCAGCTAATTATATATTAAATGAGCAATGATAAAATCTAGAAATTACACACAATCTTTAACGCCCGCCAAAATAAATCCAGTAACTAAAACAACGAAAACAATTCTTATAAAATATACCATTCTGATATTATGTTTATTTTTTTATATTAGGGAAAGAAATTGAAGGAAAACAAAATGTTAAATAATTTATCACCAAAATTTTTTAATATAAATTTTATTTAAAACGATTCAAAAACTGCTTTTATGCCATAGTATGCTACGAAAATATTAAGAGAAAACGTTGCATTTTTTATTACATTTGAATTAAAGTTTTGGGGAAAAAAAAAAAGCTTTTTGACTGAGCTGTATCTATCGCATACCATATTTCGTAGCTCTAGGCCAATATGGTGAGAATTAGTAATGTATTTGCTTAACGCTTAATGTGTTAAGCAACTACATTAATAATTGGTGAGACAATCAAATGAAATGGTGAATTATAATTCCTATGTTTGGCGCCTTTTTTTCTTATAAAGTACGTTCGCTTGTGTTTTCTTTAAGATTAATAACAACCGCTTTACGTAAAGGTAGTGGTCATTGATAAGATTTTGTAAATAAACAGAACATGCAAGTTATAGACAAAATGGCGTGAATTAGATTTTATCAGCATTGTTGATTATTAACGCAAATGAATGGACATGGCAGTTGTAGTGTGGTTTTTTCATGACTGGCGCCAACTTCAACTGGTTTGTTCACCTCGATATGTCAACACTGACAGAGGTCAGACAGCCAAAATAACAAAGATTGTCTAGGCCGCGTTCATTTGTTTACTACCAAATTTCCCAACCTAGAGTAGATGCGACAAATATTAAACTAATCTGTGAAAATAAATTTAATTTAAACAATTATTCATATAATTATAAAATAATTATTATTGCAAAAAATAAAAATAAGAATAAAAGGCAGAATGCATTTGTATTAACAGCATATCGTTGGCGAACATCAGTTTAGTTATATTAACGATCCGATGTAAAGCAACACTAGGCTATTTTAGGAGGGACCTCGTAATTTTGAACGCTGTCAGATGACGAGAACGAGATATGAGGTGTCCCCCACACCACACCAGAGGGAAGGACGTTTACAGCAGACCCCCTTATAAAACGGTTCTTTTGTGGAATCGGGTTTAAATCTGAAACCCTCCAGTTCCAAAGCCAAGACCTCACCACCAGGCCACCGTAGCCATGGCGAACTTTACTTATAAAAGAACCTGTTAATGTTTGATCTGTAGAGATTTTTTTGCAATTATTCTTAATAAACAAGCACCTAACACAGAAATAAATTTTTGAAGACAAATATATGGTACAAGCATTTATTATCTACTTTCGAACACTAAAGAAAAGAAGAAAAAAAAAACATTATTATATGAGTTTACGTTTTTGACATTTTGTGAAGACTAACCCCTTGTTTTAAGGCTTTTAACAAATATTCCAGACTTCTATCTGCTCCAACACTTTTTAAACAGTCACGGATTTTTTTTCAGCTTTTCTCATCTTTTTCTGACTTCTTCTTGATTTAATATTTTATTGCTGATAATTAACATTAATTTTGTTTAGAATTAAATTCTTTCAATTGCTACACAGTTCATAGAAATAAAAAGCATGTGTTAGTTTTTTAATACAAAATTTTGCTGCTCCAGATTTTTATAAACATGATGTTAAGGCAGAAGTAGAGTGGCAGCTGAGCAATCATTAATGAGATTCCTATATTTTATAAATTTGAAAATTTAAAAAAAATGTAGTGGCTACAACAGTCATTAAGTTCAATCAATAAACAGTTTATCCATTTTCCATTTTTCGATGGAAAAATAATTGATAATTGTTCCCAGGCTTTCATTATTAATAAATACGCTGTTCAGAGCAATTTTAACTGGGTTTTTTTGTTTTACAAGATTCATGTTTGAAAACGCATGTTTTCCAAAATAAATCAATACAAAAATCAAATGTATAACTGAATATAATTAATAAATAAGTTGTTTCGAATATCAAAAATCGATCGATCTTATCTTTTAGGATTTTTTTAAAACTTTTCTTTTATAATTAAGGCCTTAAGGATTTTATCCCTTCGTTACCGGTGCGAACCACGGGGTCAGCAATTTTTTTAAGTGCTTGTTATAAATAATTAAATAAAATAAGTGGAAATTGAATCAGAAGCTAAGACAATGTTTTAGAATAAAGTTAACTTGGAATAAGTTAAAATAAAAATTAGAAAATCAAGAGATATCATTTCGTAGACATAGAGGAGACGTTGAATTTTTAAGTTCACTTTAATCTATCCCGTGAAGGCATCATTTAGTAAAAAGAGAAGCGAACAAGGCGCGTCCGTTCACAGCAACATATTAGGCAAGAAGTGCCGTAAAAAGAGGAAAAAATAAATGATCCGTTTTATATAACATGAGGTGCTGATAGGGAAAATAATTTTTCACAGCGATAATATATTATTAAGATTCTGATAGGGATTTCTGACGCACACACCAAAAGAGGCAAGGGAAATGCAGGGATCTCTTTAAAAAGTATTTCACAAGTCAGCAGTTTTTACCTTCTCAAGCAGAGCGTAAGAATGCGTCGGCTTTTTGCCGATTCAGCAATTTTACAAAGCTTCTCTTGAATTAATTAAGTAGAAAAGTGGAAACGGATGAGGAAATGAAATTACTATCGACTAAATTAAAATAAAGCTATATAAATTAAGATATATGCATAAATATATTTAGCTGACCAGTGTCTAATTAAGAAACAATATAATAGCAAAGCAGCCTTTTCATAAGCATAATACCTGTCCATTGGATTAGTGAGTAGAGAGAGAAAAATAAACCATTCTTCCATACTCAATGCACGTATATATATATATATATATAATCATAAAATTATTAAAACAATCAAAACACATTTCTTGATCAACAAAATTAAAACGAGACCAAATAGGTCGAAATCGAAATTAAAACTCAATTCAAAATTACACGCTAAAAGTTCACAAAATGAAAGGTAAATGAATAAGAACCAATTAATGAAACAAATCCACAATACTATATTCAAAGAATTATATTCTAAGAATTATTTAAACGAAACAGAAACAGAAGTAACTACGGAAACGAAACCAAAACCGGAATCGTAACTAAAAATCATTACTGATTAAACAAGTTTTAAGAATTAAAATGTTTTTAAATCAATCATTGTATTTAGAAAGCGTAAATTAATATATATATATATATATATATATATACTGAAGTGGCAAAAGTCATGGGATAGCAATATGCAAATATTCAGATGGCAGTAGTATCGCAGCGAAAAAGTATAAATGCGCAGTTCGTTTTCCAGAGCTTTCATTTGTGTTCAAGTTATTCATGTGAACAGGTTTTTCGTGATTTATGGCGGCACGACGAGAATTAACAGACTTTGAACGTGGAATGTTTGTTGGAGCTAGACGCATGAGTCAATCCATTGTAGATATCGTTAGTGAATTCAACATTCCGAGATCCACAGTATCAAGAGAGTGCCGAGAGTATGAAATTTCAGGCATCCCATCCCATCATGGACAGCGCAGTGGGCGACCACCTGCACTTAACGACCGAGACCGCCGACGTCTGTGTAGAATGGGCAATGTTAATAGACACGCAACACTTCGTCAAATAACTACAGGAATCAATGTGGGACGTACGAGGAACGTGTCCGATGGGACTGTGCGGCGAAATTTGTCTTCCTTGGGCTATGACAGCAGAAGACCGACTCGAGTGCCTTTACTGACAGCACGACATCGCCTGCAGCGACTCTCCTGGGCTCGTGAGCATATCGACTGGTCCCTAGACCAGTGGAAAACCGTGGCGTGGTCAGATGAGTCACGATTTCAGTTGTTACGAGCTGATGATAGAGTTCGAGTGTGGCGCAGACCCCACGAAGCCATGGACCCAAACTGTCAGCAAGGCACTGTTCAAGCTGGTAGTGGCTGCATAATGGTGTGGGCTGTTTTTACATGGCATGGACTCGGTCCTCTGGTGCAACTGAACCGATCATTGACTGGAAATGGATATGTTCAGCTGCTTGCAGATCACTTGCAGCCATTCATGGACTTCACGTACTCACACAACGATGGGATTTTTATGGATGACAATGCGCCATGTCACCGGGCCAGAACTGTTCGCGATTGGTGTGAAGAACATTCTGGACAATTCCAGCGCATGATCTGGCCACCTAGATCGCCCGATATGAATCCCATCGAGCATTTATGGGGCATCATCGAAAGGTCCGTTCGTGCCCAAACTCCTGCACCATCCACGCTTTCACAATTATGGACGTCTATACAGACAGCATGGTTCAATATTCCTGCAGAGGACTGGAAAGATGACTTCACGGTTAATCCTAAGGTAACGTGCAATTAAATTTTACATGGTATGAAATGTTGCTTTGTCATGTGGTTATTAAGCTGCATTTCCTGCCACTTTCAATTGACCATTTGTAGTACTCCTAAGGAAATACAAGTGGCCATCATAGTGCAACGGTATTTGAAATCATAAATTAACAACGTTTGAAAGATATGTGTAATAAATTCATCGACAAGATATTACTTTTTTCAAGAAATATTCTGCCTTAATCAGATCTATTGCAATGTACTGGATATTTTATTTCACGTCTGTATTGTAATCAAAAATATTTTATGCGAATTTTGTTGTCTACAAGTGTTACTGTTTAAAATGCGTTCTGATGACGAACTGCTAATTTGGAACTAGCACATTTTGATCATTCCTCCATCCATGTATTGAATGTCTGTCTTGCTTTCAAAAGAATTCGAAATCAAATGACATGTCATTGTTTTTTAGTGTTGTTTTATCAGTTGCTAGTAATATAAATATACGACATTAGTTCAATGCTTTCCGTTTATCTTATTATCTTGATTGTAAATCCAATGTCAATCAACACTCAATTTCTTATGAGTTTTGTGAACTAGTTTGTGGCTGATCTTGTGATCGGGAATGGTGATCTCTATCAACCCTTGATAAAACTGATCGTGCCATCTTTTAGGTTGATGAACTTTTTTCTTCCTTTGAATAAAACTTGAATGAAAAGCACGAACTGATTTACGCTGACCAGTATAAATTGATATTGAAAAAAAATCCTCCATGATTAGATAAATAGGCTAGACGATATGATGATTCCATAAAAAACGATGTGTGAAATAAATCACCGAATAAAACCCAATGCGCAATAATTTCAGGATGGAAAGGGTACAGTGTTTCAAAATAATGAGAGGTTTTGAAACATTGTAAAACATCTGGAAAAACAAGATAAAAATTTCAACAACAAGTTTATTAAGTCGATTTTTATTTTTAAAGCAATCTATGAAAACTAAAAAGTTAAATTTCTTCTCAAATATTTGTACAGTAGTCTAGAAAATACATAGATTAATAATTCTTTATAATAAGTGCATTTTCTTAAATTTTGGAGATAATCAGAAGCGATTTTAAAAAAAAGATAAGATCGAAATACCAATTAAAATTGTTTTTTGCTGCCTTTTCATGAAGATTTTCATTGCCATTAAAAATATGTCTCATGAGTGTCGATTTGTAAACAATAATAAATCCAATTAGTATAATAAATATTTGTCGATTCGAATTTAGACGCATGCATGTTTACTTTTTTTTAAATAAAGGAAAGTAATTTTAAAAACCAATAAATAAGTCATGAACTTTGTTTTTACTGAAGCTCCTGTGCTGCCTCCGATCTTTCAAAATTGCTGCTTGAGACAAACAATTCATAAATATTGTTGGAAGGATGACAACAAACTTTGTTACATGTTACGCAATAATGCCGTAATGGAGCCTGAAAAAAATCGTTTAATTTTTACTAATAATACAGTTTATTGCAAATAATTTATTAAAAATAATTTATCAACTTATATCAATCAATTTAAGAATTTTACATGATTTAAAATTTGAAATTAAAATATTTGGCTTATTGAGCTCTGTTTTTACTCCTTCCAGATACAATTGGCCAATTTTATGGCAAAAGATTCTTTTGTATCAAGAAACAACTGAAATTCTTTATAAAAGGAATTATAATATAGAGATATATATTAACTTTTTAATTTTTTTAAAAACATCATGAAAAAGTCTCAATTTAAATTGGTTGTTATGACTATAATTGAAAGTCAATTCAAAGGTTTTGTACGGATCTACGAATTCGAATCTCAGTAATTATCCACCTGAGATAATTACTAATTAATCTCAGTAATTATTATTAAACATTTCAATTAACTTTTTCATATCCATATATTTGCTATAATCGTATACCTTAACTGTAACTGTAATTTGTAAATGCGTATATTTAAGAAGTCAATATTGGCAATGACCTTCAGCAATAATTTCCTCATGTCGACATAAAATAAAAGCCTTTGTTTACAGAATAAGCAGAATAAATTGGTTCACCTAATTCATAATGTCATCCATCACAGTCTCAATGACAAAAAAAGTTTCATTATGAAGGATAGTACAGAACACATATTTATTCTGTTAAATATCAACTACGTGGGACAATATCTGAAACTTCTCAGATTTAGAGTAATTTATATTGGAATAAATTGAAAAAAATCTAAATAAATTCCATGTTAAGTTCTTGCTATTTTATAAATGATGATGAAACACTTCGATGAAAAAAACATTTCCCATAATTAAAGATTAGCACATTTTTAGAAGCATTTCTGCATTCTTTTTGAGAATATATTTGTAGCCTTAGTCACAAGTCCATAGAAGTACATAAATTCAATTTTTGCACCTTTTTGGGAAGGATTTTCTCATATAAAAAATTGTATTTTACCTAAAATTTTTACACTTAATAATTCATTTGATTGCTCTAGTTCTTAACAATTACTCCACATCTTAATTTTTTAAAATTATAAATCCTCTTTATAAAGTTAGAAAAGTTTTTTTCTTTTTGATTTTTTTTTCTGCAGTATTCCATATCTCATTAATAGTTTTATGTTTGAGTTTGTTTATCGGTTTTTTGAAAAACACAAGAGGGAAAAAAAGACTCCATTTGGATATACCTGGTAATTCTTTAGGGTTGAATTATATTGTATTGATTGCATTAGTTGCTTGATGCGTTATAATGATTGCTACATTAGTTATTTGATGCGTTATATTGAGCGATATATCAATACATTATATTGATCTATGGTAGATTTAGGGGTAGATTTAAAAGTTACTTTTTCTTGATAAAGTTCTACTACTTGATGATCACATCTCTTCTTTAATTATTGAAAATAATGAGGAATTAATTTCTACCTTATTATCATCTTTCCTTATTTTTATTCTCCCATTATATGCAAAACTCGAATAACTTTACATTCTTTACCATAAGTTTTTTTAAAGTTCTTTGAGCCAAGTATTCATAATTTCTCTTTCCTACAGTAATAAATTAATCTTTTCTTTAAAACAGCCATTTATGAATTCTTCTGCAAAGTTTTTCCAACCATAAGCAGAAAAATTCTTTTCATACAGAAATGTGCATCAAATTCTAGGTTTGGCCTATTCATGTCGAAATTATATTCTTGGTTGATTTTGGTAAATTCATAATATCATTTGTTATTTCATTTGTAATTGAAATTTAATACTTTACCATCTTTGCAACTTTTCTTTTAGTAAGAAAATTTTATTTTAAGATTAAAGACCTTAGTTTAGAAATATCTGCAAAACTAAGCACGTCGTTTTTTTAAATACATTTTTGTAGTTTTAATTCAGTTGATTATTAAATGTCGTTTTCCTCTTCATTAGTCATAATTATAATTCTTTTCTAGGCAATCAGAAGGATTTAATAGCTTTTCCATTATTCAAAATAATCCATTATTCATTAAATAATTTTCCATTATTCAAGTAGAAAAAACAAATTAGACAAACAAAAATCTTTGCAGAAAAAACAAATACGTAACTTATTTTCAAAGGTTTCATTTATAATTAAAGAAAGCTTTAAATATTATATCTATAATCTATTTTAGTTCCAAGCAAGAAAAGTTAAGGATAGAACAAAATTATTGTATAGAGAATATATTTTGCGTATATTTTCTATCAAATGTGACAACAATTTCTATACACAATGCTAAAAATTTGGAATAGTCCACAAATCATCTTACATGTCTGTTCTATTGTTTTAAGTAATTATTTAAAAAATATTAATTTTAAATTGATCAAATGGTTAATCTTTATACATGAAAGAAACATCAAGGCTTAGGCGGATTCTTATTAAAATTACAAATACAGTTAGTTTCAGTACTTTGAGACTTCCACTTCTCGAGGAGTCTATCTCATTAGTAGGTGAATAGTGGAAGTACGTGAGCATTTCTGGAATTAACTAAATTGCTAAATATTAACATCTACTCCTTTCATCTTCTCTTTCACCCTTGTTTTGTCTAATTAGGCCTATGCGCAAAAGCACAGATTTTTAAAATCCGTTGGAAAAAAATATCTGGAAAATTTTAAGCTTGTTGTCAGTTTGTCTAACATGCATCTTTGCATTCAGGATGCTTTATATGTGGTGAATTGGCGATACTTTTATAATAACGCTGTCATACATGTGTCAATGATATGTGGCCTGAGAAGCTACTGAGAGAAGATAAAATTGTAAATAAAAGCTTTCATATGACATATTTCCAATGAGATCGCAATATGCATTTCATTTTAGTTGCATGGCGTTTTACTTCGCTTGTGAGAGATGAAATTTATAATTTTCTCTTTTGAATCAACTCCTTCAAGATAATGGATGACTGAGATCATGTAGCAATCATCTTGAACAAGTAAAGTATGAACAAAATTTGAGAAGTCACATTCAAAATCTTTTGAAACTAATTTTGAATCAGATGTGACATTCTTTGAAATTACTCTTCATTTCAGAAGTCGTAAATTTTCAGATCTTCGTATCTTTACTTTTATCACTTAGCGAGACATCATTTCAAATATAGGTTAATAGAGAGGAATTGATTTTCCATATTTTATTCCCTCTGAAATCAAACAGACCTAAAAAATTTTCTTACAAGAGAAATATTTTATTTCGCACTCAGCTCTTCGATAAGTGTATGAAATTTCAAATCCAATATTTTAGTCTTAAATTGAAGTGATAGTTCTTTCAAAAATAATTTTTACTATGGAAAGAAAGTTAAATCTCCGTATGAGCATTGTAGCATAAATAATTGGTAGAAAATATACTTCTGCTCTTACGTTAAAATTATAGCAAAAACCATTTTTTTTAGGAAATACATTTACCATCTAAATTTAGAAACTAATTTCAACAACGCATTTTTTCTTTTCATTTTCAATCCAATTTTCTCTTATACATCAAAACGGATTTAAAAAGTTTTTTTAGTACTTTTACTTGGTCTTTGGTTCTTCAGAGAGAGAAATTACGAAATGGAATAAATCAAATCGATTTATATCTTTTTGATCTAATAAAAGGTGATGTTACCGTGTGTTCCGTGAGCATTTATATACTAGATCTCTCTTCTGTGAGCATTTATATACTAAATTTGTCTTCCTTGAGCATTTATATACATATTTATATACTAATTATTAGAGATTCTAGAAATTAGAGCTATTAAATTACCTAAATTTCGATAGAAAATGAATATAAATTTATTCAACAATTTATTAAATTTTTAATTAATTCAAATATTTAAGAAAAACTTTTTCGTTTTTAGCACAATTTTTCATTAATGACTTTGAAAAGAACTATACTTTGAAAATAGAGAATTTATTGGGTTGTTCGGAAAGTAATTTCGTTTTTTCCCGTCAGAAGACTTAATTACGTTTTTTCGAAACCAACTTCACACTTAAGCCGCATAACCATTATATGTCTTGAGAGCTGATATTGCAAGGCTTGTGTGTGAAAAAGTTCTATTAATTCTACGCAGTAGTTTTTGGTTGGTGCCCTTTTAAATATGGAGAGCAATAAGCAGCATTTTCGTCATATTTTACTTTTTTACTTCAGAAAAGATAAAAATGCAGTTCAAGCCAGAAAGAAATTAACCGAAGTGTATGGAGAAGATGTGTTGACAATACACCAGTATCAGAACTGGTTTGCAAAATTTTGATCCGGCAATTTTGATGTCGAAGATGCACCACGTTCTGGAAGGTCGGTTGAAGCTGATAAAGACAAGATAAAGGCATTAGTTGATGCAAACCGGCGAATAACAACATGTGAGATCGGTGAGATCTTAAAGTTATCGAATTCAACTGCTTATGACCACCTGAAAGGCCTGGGATTAACCTCGAAGCTCGATATATGGGTTCCCCATGTTCTCACGGAGAGAAATTTGTGTCGTCGCGTTGATGTCTGTGATTCGCTCCTCAAACGTCACAAAAATGATTCATTTTCAAAGCGCATCATTACTGGGGACGAAAAATGCGTTGTATATAACAATGTCAAACGCAAATGATCATGGAGCTGAAAAGATGAACCGGCTCAAAGCATTTCGAAAGCCAATATCATCAAAAAAAAGTGATGCTGTCTGTTTGGTGGGATTTTAAAGGAATCGGTTTTTTTACAGCTTTTACAGGATAACACAACAATTAATTCGAAGTCTACTGTCATCAGCTGGACAAACTGAACGATGCACTTCAACAGAAAAGGTCAGAGTAAATCAACAGAAAAGGTGTAGTGTTCCACCAAGATAATGCGAGACCTCTTACAAGTTTGGTCACTCGCCAAACGCTTTTACTGCTTGAATGGGATACACTGCCACATCCACCATATTCTCCAAATCTGGCGGCTTCGGATTATTATTTGTTCCGGTCCCTGCAAAATTTTTTGGACGGTAAAACCTTTACCTCAAATGAAGATGCCAAAAATCACCTGGATCAGTTTTTTGCCAGCAAAGACCAAAAATTTTATGAGCGTGGAATCATGCTACTACCAGAAAGATGGCAAAGGGTGTTGGATCAGAATGGCCAATACATAATTTAATAAAATGCTTATTCATTATACGAAAATCGTCTTTCATTTTCACTAAAAAAAACGAAATGACTTTCCGAACAACCCAATAAGTTAATCTTAAAATGTAGGATATTCTCTTTTCAATCATAATGGGTTAATTATTTTGCAATTTCTATAATTGTGACAATTTTCTCCTCTTTATTTTAAGAATTAAGACGAAATTCTTTTTTTATTATATGAAATTTTAACATGGCTTATCAGTTAAAAAAATAATGATAAACATTTTTTTCTCTTATGTAGAATTATAAAATGTTTTCTGAATATTATTTTGCGTTTCAAATGTTTCAAAAATTCTTACAAACATCTGTGTTGTTAAAAAAATGCATTTTATTATTTATTTATTCATTACACTGCAGCACTTTCACAAACATTTGCATTTTTGAGATCTTGCATCCGTTTTGTTCATAGTAACATAATAATAATAATTCATCCAGACATCAAAGGTATATATGTATGTTAAATATAATATCCCCTCCTCCAAAAAAGCGAAGAATGCAGCAATATTGCTTTTATTCTCTCATTGGAAGATTGTGTAGAGCAAATAGTTCGTTCCACTTTAGTTCCATTCTGCTTTGTAATATTGTAGATGAACTGCTGCCAATGGACATGATTTACGATCTGCGGGCTTTAAAACTATAAGCCCTTTTCTACTGAGACCGACTTTTTGGTGACAAAAATGTTTGTGACCCATTTTTCACTCTCCCCTTCTACCAAAGGAAAACATTATCCCGATCGTAAAATGCTCACATGAAACATTATTGATGATGTTAAAATGAGAATATATTTAAAATAATTGCTGAATTATTTTTTAAAAAATGTTTCAAATCACTTTTTTTTTCTGACACCAACTATACAAGGTATTGCCATCATCAGAAAAATTAGACACGAGATTTTTTTAAAAAAAATCAAGTTTCAAGCCTCTTTGAATTTAAAAAAAAAAACGATTTTTTTTATCTGTCTGTTTGAAAGCACCATAATTCAAAAGAGATGTGAACTAGGGAAATGAAATTCTTTATGACAAATTTCTAGATCTCCATTAAAATTTTAACAAATTTCAGAAAGCAAATTAAAAAATGTAAAAAGTTGTTATACGGATAAAATTTGATATACAGATTTATCAATAAAACTACAAATGTATATTTTTTTAACCTGATCACTCAAACGAGTGACCATTTTTTAGGTCTATGTATTGAAAGAATAATTCAAAAATGAAATAATTTAGATAAATAATATTTGATACGCGGCCTTGTACCTAAAATTGCAGATTTGTGTCAAATTCTGAATCAAATCAGTGAGATGTCCAAAATGCCTGCTAAATTTTCTTGATTATTTTACGAAGTATATAATAGCCATATTACATTAGGCACTCAAAGTTTAGGTCTGCTTTGACATTGGTGGAAAGTACTGTGCATGCCCTTTCTCACTGTAAGGTTAGAAAACGCAAAACAGGATAAATGGATTGCAGAAAAACTGTTAAATTGTTTGAAATAAGGAGAAATTACTTAGATATTATAAGAAAGAGAATTAAAAGTTTTAGATTATATAATAAAATTATTTCTGATTCTATTAATGATAATAATTAAGGTAAGCAGATATGTGTTTTTATAGTAATGCTGTTAAATACTTTCACATATTAAAACCATTATAAAAGTGTGCTATTATTATTATCCTTGCCTATTGGCCGAGTATATAGAATTAATGCCAATAGACATTTAATTTTCTTTATAATAAAAAGTTTGAATATAATTAAATCAAAGAAATTATTCAATGGACTTTATTTCTATATTATATTATATTTCATTTATTAATTTTGCATTATTTAATTGGGAATTGTAAAATATTAAATATTCGAATCATTGATTTCTTATTCGTTAATTTTTACCACACTTTTACTATAATTTTTTAATAAAGCATATGAAATTCGTTTTTTCTTTTACGTCATTATTTTAGACGTTCGTAAAAATTGCCATTTTACATTAATTCCTTATTACGCCCTTCTTATAGCAAATTTAACAAAATGACATTTTTTCCGAAAATGATCTTTCATAATTAAAAAGCGAATCATTGATTATTATTTCGCGAATCCTTAAAAAACTTGTAGATAATAAATATCTTGTCTTCCTTGGATTTGTGGAAGCATTTTCTTTCACAATAAATATGCAGGGGGTCAAATTTAATCAGAACTTATTCACTAACTTTATCTTTTATTAACTTTTATACTTTCACATTGGAGTTCTACTTATAATAAATTTTTGTGCGTATTATAGGAACCAACAATACTAGAAATTTTTTGTCTGATATTGAAATACCATCTGCTGATACAATCTTTGAAAATATTCAAAATAGTTAGGATTTTCTCTGGCTGATATTTGGTTATGCCGTTACAGAGCTAAAATAACTTGTTTTGATCCTTTCCTGTATTTACTGAAATCATAAAAAGATGCAAAAAACGTCGCACCTAGATGGAAATGGTTATAAATGCACCCGTGACTTCGAAAATGATCAGCGGATTACGCCGAACTGGCCTGTTTAAATATAATGATGGAGAGTGTCTGGAATCTGTGTCTCTTTTTATTCTTTTTCAGCGAGAAAAATATTTAGTTAAGGAATATATTTAGGTTCTCTAGAAACGCAACGCTTATTTCTTTTGCACTTTACCGTGTTTATTCTTTCCAATAAGCAATGAAAAACGTTTAGTTCACAATTGGCACCAGCCAGTAGGCTTGTCCATTAAATATTTTGGCATAACACCAAAATCTGTGGCGAAAAAAGTAAAAACAATCAAAAAGTTTTACGATTTTTTTCTTGAGTCAGGAATAATTTTTACAAGTTTCAATTTCGATAGGAAACTGAAACTATTGTGTAAGAACAATCGTTCATTTTATGGAGTCTTTTTTTAAAATTCAATTGACCATTATACTACTTTAGGGAACATACAATCATCTACTTAACAATTATTTATAAACTGAAACTAAAACATGTTTATTTTTATGTGTAGTTAAAATGATTTTTTTCCCGTTTACTTAAAAAAAAAAAAACTGTAATAAGGGTTTTTTATTTCTCTATCTGGAGATTTTTTAAAGGGTTTAGAGAAAAATAAAAAAAAGTAAAATTAAAAGAAAAACTTATGAAATATTGTTAGGAAAATTTTTACTTTATTTTCATTATTATTTTGGTGCATTTATTTCATTTTTAAAAAAACTTGTGCGTATACTTAATGAGTCTCATGTAGCTTTGGCTTTGTGGATTGTCAAGTCCTCGTTTAAAAGTTCGAATCTCTTTAAGATTTTTTTGGACATTATCAGCCATATTTTCAGCACTTTTTGTGTGTTTTCGATTTATTTGTCGAAAGAAGACCCTGAAAGACGTATATCAGTCACAATCTCCCGCCCACGTCGGATCTGTCATTTTGAGTGATTTCAAACACACGTGGAACGAAATTTTATAATGCGTAGACGGCTTCTTGAATTTACGTCATTCATTATTGTATAATTGATGTAGAGTAGTATATTTTATATGTAAACAATTATACAAAAATAACCTCGATTTTACCTAGATCATAAATCGAGCTACGCATTATTGTACAGGGTTACGGTTAGAGTGCGTTTTATGTTTCACGTTCTATTTTCATGACCAGTATTTCTGCGCAACTCATGTTCAAGTGAAATTTATTATTTTCTTGAATTATGCCAAAAGTTTCAACAGGAAATCATAATATAGTCCCCAGAAAATAATTTCCCCATGACTGAATGTTATCTAAGTCTTGTTATTATAATAGAATAGTATCTTAAGCTACTTGCAAGCCTATTTGTGATCGTGAAACTTGCATAGTACCTTCCTTTATATTTTTCAATACTTTTAATAATCAGAGGAAATGGCCATTTTGAAACTTTTTGACATACTCCATATAAAAAGACATTATTCTCCTCTGCCTTCAAAAGATTTTAGAATTGAATAAAGTCTTGAAGCCTCCATGTAGGAACGTTTTGTATTTCTTTGTGTAACGATACAAACCAAGGCTGTATTTTAAAAGTATTTTTTTCCGCTGAATGAAATAAAAATGTTATCGATTATAACAAATTTAGTAATCGGATTGCATAACAAATTTTATTAATCTAAGTTCTTACATTTTTTAAGCTATCCCCTGTAAATTCTGGTCGGTAAGAAGAATGCCGCTCCATGCCTATGCGCCTGTATAATTACTGATCAGTCGAAAGAATGTATACAGACTGACAGATTGACAACCATTTGATGGATTGGGTTCGACATTTAGTCAAGAATTTGCAGTTAAAATGTGAAAGTATAGGTCTACAGGTGGTTACCTTTTTACAGATTTGGTTCAATATTCGGCAACATGCTATGTTTTGAACGCCAAAACTATGCACATAATTTTATTTTTCAGCCATTGCGTTTTGTGTTATAAAATTCATTATACTTAACAGCAAAAAAAAACTTTCTGTTTTGGAATTTTGTTTAAAATTTGATAGAAATGTATAAATTTAGAACTAAGAATGCATATAAAATTTCATCCGGTTAAATCAAAGCATTTTTGAATTATCATATTCATAGGCATACATCATGCCAACAGCAAAAAGAAAAGATATCTCTCAATCTTTCTCTCAGTCTCTTTAATAAAGTAATAACATAGCGTGAAACCGTTAATGTAACTGAAGAACGTGAACCTCTGAAAAATTGAAAGTCATTACCGTCGAAGGTTTAACCACTTTTACACTATAGGTGAATGGATCAATATGGATTGTAGGTATTATATGTATAATAAAATATTAAAATGATGTTAGCGCTTTTCAAACATAATAAGTCAAGTTTTAATATGTTTATTACGTTCGCTTAGCTATTAGAATATGTATAAAGCTGAACATATTTTTTCAGTAATATTACAAATAAACTTATATATTAGGTTGTATATCTCAAACAATGAATCAAAACAAAAACGCATTCAAAAAGTTAATACAATAAAAATTATCGAACTGAAGTAAATCATTAACATGTTTAAAATGTTTTAATGTGTGATTTTAAATAATTCATCTTATTCAAAGAGAGCCCTAATTATGTGCATTACGGTTGCAAAATACCTAATTCTGCTCCAACATCTTAAAAAGATCTTATTTAGATGCTTAGTAAGCCAAATATTACGCTAATGCACTTTGATAGGAAATTTGCTTAAAAATCGTTGAGTAATCCCTTAATGATGGCACAATGCTCTGATAAATTCCACAAGTAATCATTTGTCATTTTTTTCAAGATAAGTCATTATTTTTTAGAGGTATTAGCCTTGAATTACCGAGATTACGGGTGTGGAAATATTCCGGTAATTCTTCGAAACTGTCATAACTTAGGGAGAGAACTTGCGATGTTATTCAAGATTCGTGCAACGAAAAATCTTCATGTAGTCACTTTACAATTAACTTTAAGTTTTAGTTCATAAGTACTTCCATAAAGGACAATTTCAGTGTCGCAAAAAACCAAATAATAAAAAACCAGAATCAAACTAATTTCTTAAGTATAAATGTATTCTTAAGGGATAACTTTTCCCTTTAAAACTGAGAAACAAACTTTGTTGTTCGCTATTCTTCATGAATTCTGAACTAAGAATAATAAACGCAATTCAGCTATTATGATTTCACCTATTTTGATTAGATAAATTTCATTTTATCTTGTCATCAAAATAAACAACATTGTTTCCATATTGAAAGTCTCCCCTTCATTCATGGGAGATTTGAGACTTATCCGTTCTGCTTCCTGTCTCAAACATTTCCTGTCAACAGAAATTCAATAGCACAACGACGAAGATTTCTCGTTGGTATGCATACATACCATAGACTCTAATTTTGAATTAAAATGAGTGAATTTAAAACAGTATCGTTTTTATTAAATTTCTTAAAAATCAACATGAAGAGAGGAATGAAAAAAATAGTATCATTTGGGTAGAATGTTCTTTTTTTACGTCACTTTTGGCACTGCTATTAAAATTTTAACATTGCATTTAGGAATAGTTGAAAAATTGGAGTTAGATAGTATTTAACGTAATTCGGATCAATGGCTTGGAGTATCAGTAATGCTAGGAGCTTAAAATTATATAATAAGAATAAATAAGGAATCGGAATATTGTTATAATTATTCTCTGTGTCTTCACATTTAGTCTTGAGTTATGAAAAGAAAATAACAAATAATCCTAGCCTCTTTTTTTCTCTTTAAACTCTCGACTACTGTTTTTAAGCATTTTCATCCCTATCATTTCGCCACCGCATTAAATGAAATTTGTTTACTTACATAATATTAGAAATAATTTAACTGAAATAGTGAATAATAGAATTTGGAAACAGTTAAATTCTAATTTAATTTGGAAATAGTTTTTAGTTTAATCTAGATGTAAATAAATGATTTAAGAAAAAAAAATTAAATTATAAGTTTGAAACAAATAGTAATATTTACATCGTTTAAAATAGGTAACAAAAATAACTACAAAAAAAAAGTTCCAATAAAAATAAAGTGTAATTTTCTGCAAGAAATAATCTTTGGATTTTTTATAAGAATGTGGTAAGCTTTTCTGCGAAGTTTACTTGTGATGTCACCGCCAGGTGGCATTGCTAGTTTTTGTATTTTATACGACTAGTTCTTTATTCCTCCCCACTAAAAAAAAAACAAGATACCAGCTAAGATTATTGTGAGGGATTCTCGAATTCCTGCACGAATCAGTTTTTTTTCTTCTTTGTAACCCGCAGTCTTACAGATAGTTGATGTTTTCAGAAGGCAGTAAATATTTAAATACAGTCTTAAAATCAAGCTTGATTTTACTTCATGGATTTTCCTATACCTGATTTAGTAAATACTTTCAATTACCGAAATAGTATGATTACAGAGACTGCCAATTACAATTATTTTACTCTTTTGATTAAAAAAATGATTCTTTTAGTGGGCCTTTTCAGTATTTAAGATTCAAAATTTATTAATCTATTTAGGATTGTTTCTATGCTCACAATTTTAAGAATTAGTTTGAAATTATCTGCTCATCCATCATGCTATGCTAATGTTGTCTTTAAAGATTAGCCTTAACTAAACAAACTTAACAATAAACAAAAGCGTAATAAGAGTGGAAAATATTATAGACTGCATATCTAACAACGTATTGTTTGTAACTTTTACAAACACAAACACAAAGAAAAAGCATTTGAGGTCGTTATTTGTAAGTATGTATCCATTTACCGTATGCCATGTTTAAACAGCGGGACGCATTATTCATTATGAAACACGCATTAAACATCTGTATTTTAATGTCGCATACTTACATCAGAAATGATGCAACGAATATTTTACATCAAAGTGAGAATGCGTTTGAGTTTTATGGGATTTTTCAGAGATGGAATTAAGATATATTCTATCTCATCGGTCATCTTGTAGCAATTTTCATGCCAAAGTTTCATCATATGACTTTAGTTTCCAGTACGTAATATTTTTTCCAGTGTGTAAAAAACATTATCATTTTTAAGATTTAAACATTCAAGGATTTTTTCCCCAACAAAAGGGAATTTGGGGGAAACTTTACCCATTTGCTTTGATATGAAGAAAACAATCAGTAAAAGTCCACGAATGATATCAGAATCTTACGATTATTACACCCATCGATTTCAACATGTGTATACTTGTTTCGACATCTTGAACAAGGTGATTTTGAAATCGAAGATAAAGAATGTCCAGTCTAGATGAAAAATTTGAAGATGAGAAACCATCGCACCTGAAGGCTCTCCAATAGCAACAATTGATGAGACTAAGACAAGAATTGAATAAAAAAGATCAAATAAAGCCAAAACACATGACTAAGTGATTTCTCAGTATGGCAACTTTCGATTGCATGTTAAGAAAAATTTAGAAGAGTTTAATTGGGATGTTCCTGCCATATTCTCCAGACATTCTTCCTTCCAATAACCATCCACGTTTTTTCATGACTCCTAGTTTATCTAAGCAGCTCTTCTCTTTTTGTTAGAATGTTTAAAAAATTGATAATTTCGTTGAAATCTCTAAAGTTATGTCGTTTTTCGATATGGCATCCAGCTGTTATCAAAAAGTTGTAGAAAAGTAATAACTAAAGACGATCAATATTTAAAATGATCAATTTGGATTCATTTTTACCCAGTAAATCCTATTTTTAATAAAAAATCCCATTAAAATTATTACACTTTTATTATAACTGTTTTAATATATTCTTATAGATGTTTTTTTTTATCGAATGTAAGTATAAGTTAATGTTGGAGATTGTTAGCAGGAAATAGTTTGATCTAGAAAATCAGATATATTTTTAATTTAGCTGAGAGAAGTATTTGGAATTTCAATCGAATCTAAAAAGAATACAGGAATTCATTTTTTGAAAAAATAAGTAAACTTCTCTTTATATAAAGAAAAAAATGTGTTTGTCATGCTAATATTAAAAGCGATAAAAAGGACTAAGATTTATAAAATCATGGTCCCTGAATATAAATTGATACAATTAGGTCAATTCTGGAGTAATGCCAGCTTTTATTTCATTATCTTATTTCCTCTTATGATTTAAATGAATAAATTAGTCGCGATAATATTTTAAATTTTAGAAAACAACTCTTCTAAATGGCTTTTAGTTTCAGCCCTCAATTAATTCGAGTTCTAAATATTGTCAAGTCTTCATGACTTAGACCTCCTTATTTGCGAAAACACATATTTGGACTTATTCTTACTATTTCATCATGAAGTGATAATTTAAAAACAGAACAAGTTGAATAAATGAAATTTAGTATATGATCTTAACTTAAAGTTGTGATTCTGGATCACATTTTAATTAAAACACAGCGATACGAAGTTTGCCTGTTCTTAATTCTTCTTCATGTGAGTAGATTATACGAAAAAAAAGGCCTGAGGTAAATAGATACAATTTAGCCTATAATATTATCATCTGTATATTCTATCTACAACACATTAGCCAAGTGTTAATTGCCTATTGATTTGCCAAAAGGTTTGCGTGTGATTACAATATCGGAAAAACTTAACAACTTAGAAGGAGGAATTTTTCCATGCAATCTTTATACCTAAATTATGCACATTATGAAGTGACTTGATAATGTGCACAGTTATGATTCTTTTAATAAACTGGATAGCTGAATTTCGAATTCTCGTGGGTTTTTAACACATAAATATCTTATTTCAGATCAATTTATTTTATTGACATATATCTATATATATATTGGAAAATGTATTTATTTTTGCTTTTGTTTAATCTGTTATAACTCCAAATTGTGTGGCTTCAACATTCATACAAAATATTATTGAAGCACACTTCAGTGTTTGTTAACATTTTAATAACTAAATTAAAGTAATGGAAACTATAAGAACCTGAAAAACTATGCGAAATGAATTGTTAATTCTATCCTAATATTTTATAATTCATATAATAAATAATTTTTACAAGTTTAATTATTTAGCTATTAATAAAATCATTTAATTGGTCGGTTGGTCGCAATCTAATCGGAAATCTGCCATTGCTACGAATTACACCAAAAATGCGCCATTTTGTTGAACTATACATGAAAGTCGAAAAAGAACACTCCCTTTGGTTTCAATCATTAATCCATGACTAAGCAGAATGTTTTTTCGTGTTAAACGATACTTGGAACCGCAAAAAATGTTTTCAACTAAACTGACCTTGCGTGTCGAAAAGCTTTTAAGCTCTGTAGAATATAATTACGATTTCTAATTTTAACTTATCCTTTCTGTACAGCAATCTAAACATATTTCTGGTATAAAATGGATTTGGAATTTTCTTTAAAATTATGTATAAAGATTTGCGTTACAAAATAATTTTGAAAAAATTCAAGATTATAAATTGTAAAAGCTGAACATGGCTATATGAATATGTGTTCTCAGATTTGATCGTCATTGTGTTTATGGTTTCTTCATGAGTAGAATGGAAAATTTTAATTTTCAATTTTAATCAATGACACTAAAAATTAATTTTATAAACAATGATAGAGGCTTTAGATAAAGATTTTTTATAAATTATTTTCAATAAATTGATGATTTTAATTTTCAAACAAATTCTTTTAGTTTTCAATTTTAATCAATGATATTAAAAATTAATTACATAAACAATTATAAAGGCTTAAACAAAGATTTTTTTTAAAATTATTTTGAATAAATTGATATTACGATGTTTAAAAAGTATGTGGATTTTCTGGATATATAACTATTAATTTTAATAGTAATTTATCAACAAAAAATCGCACTATATTTATTACTGTTTGAAATCAAAATGAAATGCATTTAATGCATGTGCTGGGAAGCATCATTATACACTTAGCAGCTACATCTGTATTTAGAAAATTAAAATGGTTTCAGAGTAAAGAAAAACATTAATATTTTTAATGTTTCACTTAAAAAAATATCTGGTATTCATAAAATATTTATAAGGAGTTAATAATTGAATATTTTAATTTATTTAATAGTACAATCTGTAATATTCAATTAAGTTAGCGTATTAAGCTTAATAATTAAAACTTCATGCATCTGTAATATTTTAATGTATGCAATGACAAAGATAAAAATTGTAAAAATATTCTAGCCATATTTGCAAAACAGAAACTGGATTTTTGATTATCCTTTCATGCTTATACTTCCGAACAATTCTGTCTTACTTCACTGTTAAGACCAGCTGCAGCACCTATCAACTGACGAATCAGTGCAAAGAAACGATATAAGTTGATATTATGAAATAAACAAATAAGTTGATGAAATCGGGCAGGTGATTAGTGATATCCTTCTCATCCTATAGTTCATTACCATCATAAATATTGCTCTTCCTTGAATGTTATTATTCCTTTCTCTGTCCAAGATAAACATAATTTTTTTATGGAGGCGAATAAAGGTGGCGATATTCTCAACTACAAATAAAAACGATTCATTATTATAAAATAAAAACGATTACGAACGACGTATTAATGATTCAAAATTTATAGAAGATGCATTAAACTTATGTTTATCTTGTCAGTCATTTATAATTTCTAACCCTTCTATGTGTAGAGGTAATATCATTTTCTTTTATTTTTGCTCTCAAAAAATTTGTTTTTGGTGAAAACATTTCATTTAAATAATTTAAGATTAGACTTTTGCAGTGTGATAAACCGGATAGTGCTCCCAAAATGTTTTCATATCTTTTATTAGTAAAACATTAATTATTCTCGTTTTTGTTTCGAAACCATCTCCAAAACTACTTTTTTAAAATTTTAGTAATGACAAAAAAATATATTTGAAATCTTTTCGGATTTTTTTAAAAATTGTACCAAACAATTTTCCGAATGAAACTTTTGAAATACTTAATAAATGGTACAAAATTTAATTAAATATCCTGAACAGCAATTTGGAAGCAAAAAATATATCTATTATGTTTCTAGTTAATAAAAGTGTCACACTTATGCTACAATATATAAAAATCTAGTATAAAATGTATTTCTGTACTTGAAAATCTAGTTTATAATCAATAACAAATTATATTTCAGCAAAACCTTTTTTACTCTTCATAAAAGCTCACCTTTGTTTACAAATACTATTTTTATTATATTTCTTATTTTCAATGTAAAGAAGTTATTAAGTCAATCAAAAAATAAAAGATTACAACCTAAAACTAAGTGATGTGAATTCGAGTTAGCTGCAACCTAAAAATTGAAACTTTTAAATTTCCAAGTATAGTAATCCATTTACCTTGACTTAGAAGCGATAGTTTTCTGAAAAATTCATGGTAGAGGTTTTTTAAAGACATTTCTTAAACTATGATAATTATATTTCATTCCATCTCAATCGATGTTGCACCTTTTCCAAATTGTTCCTTAGACAGAAAAAAAGCATTCCTTCTGCTTCAGCCATCTGTTATTTTCTATGCTTTTTACCTTCATTATTGCATTTAGAACTTTGACAGAAGTGGGTAAAAAATTTTTGTCAGCTATCTGCCTCCCTCACTATCCTCCTCGTTCTCTCCCCCCAAATTATTATTTGGGGGGGGAGAATAATAGTTACATAAAGAGGCATTTCATGATATGTCTCTTGATATAATAATTGTCAATTATGCTTTTGAGACATTTAACTAATTTCTATTTAGGAAACTTTTATTCTTGGTATTTTTTATATATACAAATAATGAATGCGAGTAAACCTGGAAATTTTTATAAACACTCATAAGGTTTTCCCCCTCTTTTTATTTTATTTGCCAATGTATTTTTTTCGTTTAGTAGATCATAATATATCATACAATATTTTAAAATGGTTTTAGTAAATAGTTTGAATTGATTTCCTGAATATTATATTGATACGGAATTGTAAACTTTGCACTTACGATTTTTATGATGGATTCTAACAAAGGTTAATGAACTGAAGTTTGATAATATTTCCTTTTAATACTATTTTTATTTTATATTTGGCATTGCATTTTCCTGGAAGTTTTCGAAATAGAATTTTTCATTCTTAAAATCAATTAATTTTCCACTGTTTAAATTAATTCCTTTTACTGTTCATTTAATTATATTTATTTTAATTTTCGTTGTTTATATTTACAGAATTCTTTATTTTATGAAGTTCAGCTTTTTGGTTCTAAGTCTGTGTCATGTTAGGATTCTTTTTGTAAGTAGATCACTGTTTGTTTCAAACCGATTTTAGCAATTACAATTGGTATGAATGTTTGTAAACATTATTGATAGAAAATATCCTAAGGTAAGGAAGCAATACTTTTAATGCTGTTGCATATTTGCATTCAAAATATGTTATGAATAATAATAATTTCTTCTTAAGCATTCTTTCAAACTGCATAAGTTTTTTCATTACAAATTTTGTTAGTTAATTTATGACAATAATATTTGAGATATTAACAAGATAACAGCTCGTCTAGACGAGCATATCTTCTATCGTTATATAATCAGTCTTTTCGTAACGAAAACTAAACAAATATGATAAGAACTGGTGTTGTAGGAAAATATTTCAAGTTCGAAATCCAGTCAGAATCTGATTCTCAGTACCTAAATTTGATAATTAAATTAAATTTGTCTGACCACTTAAATTATTAAATTTGTCTTTGACGTTCGTAATTTACATATAACAAGAACAATGATAAATATTTCTCTTCCATTTTTCGACAAAACTATTATACAATACAAATTTCTGAGAAAATAGTCTAGTTTGATAAAAAGAAATTAATAAAATATCCCCCCTTTATCTTAATGAATCAGAAATTGCCATGGAGGATATATTGCTGATGACTATGCATTTTGCACAGACTTCATAGTGGCTACATAACGTTTTTTAACAAGACAATCAATCAAATTAACTGAAAACCATGCATTGCTTAAACAATGAATGATTTTATGATTATTTTGATATATTTTGCCGTTGATATCTGATTATTTTAAGCGATATAAGATTTATGTAACATCATAATAGGATTTGTTTGTTAATTCATATGCAGCCCTCTAAACCTGCACATATCTGAATCCTCTCTAAAGGGTAGGAAGTTTGTTTATCGTCGAATTCATCTATTTTATTGATTCTGAATAGAGTTGTTAACTGTCTGTAATTTCCGAAGGTACTGGAAATATTTATAAAACATTTTGTCCACATAATGTAAATTCCAAATTATGAATTAATCAAACTAATTTCATTAACAAGCTGAATGAAATATTTTTATTATATCTATCTTAATCCTAAAAATATTTTAATATACCATTGTAAGAAAAAGATGCGTTTAAAAGGTTAGAATAAAAAAATATATATATTTTAGCTCGAATTTTTATAATAATATTATAGTAATTTGAAATTATAATATAAACAATACATTCGAGTTCGAATAAGATTATGAGGAATCTTTTGAAATATAGTCACAGCTTCCCTGTTCCACTACTAATAAAAAAAAAATTAAAAATATTTCTTAAGTCCTGGCTGAGTTTTATTATAGAATTAAATTATAATGACGCAGCAAATTTTCCCCTTCTTTTTGACCCAAGAAAAAGTTCCATTTTTTAAATATCTCTATCTTTAATCATTAAAAAAAACCAAAAAAGGAATTAAAAACAAACATAATAAAAATTATAAAGATACATATTTAAAAAAACAAAACCCCCGCATGAGATTAGAATTTGTAAGAATTGGATAAGAAGGGGATATTGGAAGAAATCCTTTCCCTTCTGATTCAAAAATAAATAAAAAAATATTTTTAAAAATTCACAAATAAGGAAATAGTAACTTGAAAAAAAAAAGGAGAAAAATAGTAGAAAATTTTTAAAATCAGTTTTAAAAAATGTACTAATACTTTTATTTATCTATTTCTTCGTTCAGACATTCATTCACATTGATAAGAGTAGGAAAATCACGTTTTATTTTAAGCAAAGACTTAGAATAATTCTTCAGTATCTTCTATAAAAACTTTAGTTAACTCTATAAAAAAAGTTAGTAGAAGTTTCAAAAAGTTAACTTTACAAAAAATCGAAATATATTTACTAAAAAAGTAAAATTCTGAACAGTGATAGGTATAAATAACCGAAATTTAGGCTTTCCAGACTAATATGTAGTATGAAAGACTTAATCCAAACGTACTAGTCGATTTTTAGATTTGATCTCGTAACTATCTCTAAAATATGATGCATTTAAACTTATTACTTCCTATTGCAAACAATATTTTTTACATAGTAAAAGTCAATAGAATAGTGAGTTGTGGAATGAAATTTTAAGATACAAATTTACATCGCATGAAAAACAAGAGAGCCGTGATTGAAAAAGAATTAACTATAAATATCCAAGTCGTAAATTAATGAACTCAAATTTACAGTTGAATGTGTTAACAGAAGTATTTCGTTGGAAGTAAGACTAGCAGAGCCATCTCTTTATCACGTTCAGTACTAAAAGACCTCTGCAGTGCGACGTCATGCTTCCTTTCACACTTCCGAAATCTGTATACATTATTTGGCAATAAATTGTCCTTTTGGCAAAATTAGATCACAAAATGTTAAATTTCGTTTCTATTATGAAAGCCGTTAAAAAAAAGAAGAAAAATATCTGAAGGTATGAATAATAAAATGGTAAAATAAAATAATGCTGTTCAATCGTAACATTAATATAGATTAAGTTAAATCGGAAGTGTAACGAGATATCATTAAATATTTTTGCTAAAATTATATTTAGAGAAAGTAAAATTTCAAAACGGGGAAATAAAAATAATTTATGAAATTTACAGATGTATTAAAAATTTTTATTTTGCCTTTTTTTATATAAAAGATTGCAAATTATCATTTTTATGATGCATTTTTAACGCATTTTCTGCATAAGGAATGAAATCAACTTTTGATGATATTTTCATTTTATAAAAGTTCAAAACTCAGAAATTATATTAATTTATTGTTGAAAGTATAATTTGTATTTGAATTTATAATTTATACAAATAAAATGCTGTGTTTGTAGATGGTAAAAATAGTAGATATCGTTGTGTTTGTGTAATATTTAAATTAAGATCTGCATTCATGGTGAATATTTACTAATTCGTTTTCAAATTTCATTTATTATATTTTTAGTGTCATTTATTTTTCATTTATTATGTTTTTAGTGTCATTTGTTTTTCATTTATTATATTTTTAGTGTCATTTATTTTTCATTTATTATATTTTTAGTGTCATTTATTTTTCGTTTATTATATTTTTAGCGTCATGTTGCTATATTTTTCGTGTCATTTAATGATAATTTGTGAAATGAAGTTACTGAAAATTACAAATATATAACTTAAATCATCTATCTTATCGAGACCAGTTTTCATGAAATGGTCCGTAAATTTTTTTTATATACTCTCTCCCATTGTTTCAGTTTTGTATAATGCAGAAAACTTCTTTTTATTCTAAATTTAATTAATTTTTAAATTACGTGTCATTCCTACATTCATGAATAATGAATGTTAATTTATTTTGAATTTAATTTATGCTTTTTATGAATTGACTTAAAGCATCGCGCTATTAGATTTTATAAGTTACCAATAATCCTAATAGTAATTTATAACTATTATTAATACTACACTATATTTTCTATTAATATTTATCTGTTTTATCATTGGTTGATTTTCTCCTTTTATCGCACTGTTTTCGGTAAAAGAAATGTTCTTCAATGAAATACTTGCGCTTTTCTTTCATTCTCTCACTCATTTTGTTTTATAAAAATAAATACTTTTCATTTCTTTTGAAAAGCAGATAAGTGTAAGATGGGCTTTGATCAGGATCAATATATTCTTTTACTTTCAGTTTGGCGAAATTTTTGGCGAGCGCAGCACTTCGATCTCCGTTAACCCTTGACTCACAGCTGCTGTCAAAATTTACTGTGAGTGTTTCAAGGTAAATAATGAAATTCGGAAATACGTGAGCTGATCTTGTAATATTCACTGCACACTATGCCAAGTTAGTGACGTAACAAGCAACTTGAAAGGTAGATGAGTTTTTTTTCTGTTGTTTATTAGAAAACTTTTTTTACGCATGACTTGAAGAGTACCGGGGGATAAAAGAGAGTGACCTACCTCGCAAAGGTGTGTATTAAAGCGTGGGCGGTTGTGGTAACTCTTGTTTACGGCAAACCGTTAAGTCGGGTGAGCTACACGTGGTTGTGCGATGTGAAAGATGAAAGCTTTTCGTACCGGCAGTATGAATTAAAAGTATCAACATTAGATATTATTTAAGAACATTCTTTAAAAATAATTCTTAGATATTTTTAGAATATAAATTATAAATATTCTTTAAATATTTAAAAAGTTTCT
>JAPMOQ010016344.1:465631-484519 GCA_026543055.1 Argiope trifasciata
CACACACACACACACACACACACACACACACACACACACACACACACGCACACACACACACACGCACACACACACACACACAAACAAGCATTATAATTATTGGAAGCAGATGGCAGGTTCGAAGACAGTGAAGACTCATTGAAATTTTAAGTTCGCTTTAATCCATCTCGGTAAGGCATATTTTATTTTCAGGAAGGCGCTGGTAAGACACATCCGCTTACAAAAACTGATTAGGCAAGAAGTTGAGTTAAGAGAGGGAGAAATAAATTATCCCTGCCTTATGTAACATGAGATATCGACAGGAAAAATATTTTTTCATAGTACTAAAGGTGAGTTCAGACGAGGCTTATTATTGTCCGCAATAGAAGATCACGCCTACTTTTGAAAAATCACGTGACCACAACGGGACAATGGCAAATGATTGTCCCGTCGGGACAAACATTGTCCGCGTTGTCTCAAGTGTTCACACGGGGACAATGCCGGGACAACAGCAGAGAGACAATGTTTGCGGACAATAAAAAGCCTCGTGTGAATCCACCTTAATATACTATTATGATTCTAATAGGGATTTTTGACCCATGTCATTTCTGAAAAGGGAAACGCAGGGGTCTTTTTAAAAAAGAATTTGCATATATCAGCAATTTTCCTCCCCTTACTCGGAGGCTGAGTACCCTTGACTAAAACATTTTTACAAAAGCTTCTCTTGAATTAATTAAGTAGAAAAGGCGGAACTGGATTAGGAAATAAGAGAATAACCAAGAATGACCTTGATATGAACTGAATTATAACAAAGCTTTGAGAACTAATTAGAATTGAAATTAGAGTTTAAAATATTTCACACACACACACATAAATTATTATTACAATCCTTTTTCCTTGGCTTATTTTGTTATTTAATTTAGATTCATCTGTATTTTAGTTGTAGCTGCATTTGCGCTCACTAAATACAATGATTAATTTTTTTTAAATTTTAAACTTGTTTAAATCCGAAATAATTTTTTGTTTCGATTCTAATTTTTAGTTTCGTTTTCATAATTATATTAATTTAGATTTGTTTCATTTTATTTCATTTACTTTTCATTTTTGAGAACTTATAGTGTTTAATACCGAATTAAATTTTAATTTCGATTTCGACCTAATTAGTTTCGATTTAATTTTTGTTGACTCAGGAAATGGGTTGTAATTATTTTAATGCTTTTATGGTTGTTATATACAGATAATTTTTTAATACGACACTTTTAATAGCCAGCCTGAAAGAAAAATCAAAATATTTTATTTATAATTTATTTTTTCGGTCTGAATTTCTTTAAATCAGCCGTTTTATTATCATTAATAATAATAGTAATAATTTCTTAAATTGCTAAATTTTAATTAATTTTTTTCCTAAGACCCATTTACTATTTTGCTTTCTAATTTTCCTGGATTGCATGCTCGAGTTTTAGATGGTCAAAAATTAACGTTCAGAAAATCTAATGATTTTTTTTGTGAAATTCAAAAAGGTTTGTGCAAAAAATGAAGCCAGATCACGTAACTAGCCACAATATGATAATTTTCTGCAAATTGTATGACCAAGTAAATCACGCATTACATAATTGGCTGATATTCGCGCATGTATCTGTCATGTGACAGCGACATCACAAGAATTTGTTTTCTATTGTTCAGCATTAATCAAATTGTATTACTCTAGTTATTTTGGTAATTTGCTCAGCTCTTCTTGAAAGCTATCCAACAATTACTGAAACAATGAACTTGCTTTCCGCGATTAAAATTGCTTACGCTTTTACTTCTGCAATCACACATGAAGGCAATCTGCTTTATGAAGCTTTAGAAAATTTAACCTAGATGAAAATCAAGTATCTTAAAAAAATCATTTTATTGTTGTGTTCGTTGGAATGTTAAAAAGTTATATCACTTATATAATATTCTTTTAACAATCCAACTCGTACATGCATTATTTGGAATAAAGGATTTATTCTGAGCCTTTCTTACAGAAAATAAAAATGATAAAAGTAAGCAAAAGTCTGAAAAATAAGAATATGAAAGATCAGAATCAGAAAAATAAATTTAAAAATTAATATTCAGTAATGAATAAATATTGTTTTCTAAAAGTTATTCTTAGTTATTTTTAGGAGTTCACGTTTCGTTTTATATTTCAAAATATCGTATTTCATTACTAATTACTTATTATATTTAAAAAAATTTATTATATATAATTAATTTCGGAATAATATTTTAATCTTATTATTCAATGTCTTTAAATATTTTTCCTCTTTTGTCGTAAAAATAAATGAAAAACGCAAAAAATTGCGTATGTTTTCGTGCAATTATTTGAATTGTTTTTAATAACTATTAGTGAAAGAGATATTTATATAATATTAATATTTTGTTTAATTTTTAGCATTTTTTAAAATTCTTTTAACACTAATATTCTAAAATTTATTATTTTTTCTGATAAGTAAAATTCATTTATAATTTTTGTCGCTTTATTATTATAGAAAATAATTTTATTTGTTGTGGCGATTTTTTTTTATTTTGAAGTTAATGGGATAAAACTGTATTACTGTAACTGTAAGGATAAAAATTAAAGTGACTGAAAAGGATAAAAATTAAAGTGACATTCTACTTCTCAGCTTGCCACATCCCACTAACATGAGAATGTTTTACCAATTGAATTATATTGTTATCATTAATAAATTTGGGGATAATATTTTAATTTTATTATTCAATATCTTTAAATTTTTTGTTTCCTTCTTCTGTCTGAAAAATTAAAAATTCAAAAGAACTTTGCATAATATTTTGTGCAATTATTTTAATTGTTTTTTCTCTAACTATTCTTGAAAGAAATATTTATATAACTTTAACATTTTATTTAATTTTAAGAAGTTATTTTTTAAATTCTTTTGCGATTATGCTCTTATCTTACAATTTATTAATTTTTTCTATTATGTCTCGGAAAATTAAAAAAAAAATTAACATTTTTTTTTCTAATTGTGAAGAGGTTTTAAAAGATTTACAAAGTTTTAACGACAAAAAGATGTTTTTTAAATTGATACTGTATCATTGATTTCAAAATCAGTATGATGGAAAAATTTTATTTACGTTTGATCAATAAAAATACCTTCTACTTATCTTAAATTTTATTCTTAATAATTATATTATCTTAGCCAATAACAGTAACGAATAAACTGAAAATTTTCATGGCGTCTGATCAACAAAAAAAAAACCCTTTTTTATTATTGAATTAAATAACTTTTTATGTTTAGAAGTTACTGTCTTGGCAAGATGCACGTGGCTAAGTAGCGAATAAGCCGTTTTCCACTAGCCACTGGATGGAGCAACTTCCTATCAATCGCATGGTACTTTCCGTTATCGCCAATCCGCGAAAGTAACTGCCTTGGCGAGATTGCAGTAACCCTTAACACGCGGGGAAGAAGCAGGAGCCATTTTGTTGTGCCAGCTACTAGAGCAAGCGACTCTCTTATCAACTATCCGTTGTAAAAACAACAGTTTCGAAGGATTTTGACCGTAACAATGGAATAAGTCATAATACCTCTCTCGCTTTCTCTTGAGTCTTCGACTTCAATTATTACTTATCTGAAATTTTTGCACAGCTTCTGAAAATGGTTCGATTCTCGGAGAGGGAAACGTGCAAATTAGTTGAACTGTATCGACATCATGAGTGTTTGTGGAATCCCAAAGACCCCAACTATCGAAACAGACAAGTGAATCAAGCGGCTTGCGCAGCTATTGCCCGTGAAATGGACCTCGAGGAATTTACAGCGGCGGACGTGAAGACAAAGCTCAAATCTTTAAGAGGTACTTACAATCAAGAACTAATAAGAATAAGAAGATCGGTTGAATCTGGTGATGGGACTTATAGGCCAAATATTAAATGGTTCGGCTTAATGGAAGCTTTTATTAAAAAGCTAAAAAATCAAAACTTGATCGAAGATGATTTGGTAAGTTGAAATTATTAATATCCATACATATATTTCATATTTTATCTATAAAATTAAAAGTTATGTTATAAATATATTATTGATATTTTCATGACAAAAATAATATTAAGTAATAGTATAAAATATTGATGTGAAATATATAAGATTGATTTGCAATTTTTGTAATGTAAAATTTATTTCTAATTTCATTATAATGTATAATAATTTGATTTGTTTGAGCGATTTTTCATTTTGAAGCTAATGGAATGAATGTATATTGTATATATGAAGGATGACACTTTAGGTGACATCCTAGCACCCGGATTTCCACACCTCACCAACGTGGGAGTATTTTACCTATTTTAAGATAGACTTGCTTGAAGTCCCAATCATAACTGAGTAAAGGGATAATTTCATGTAACAAATATTTTGTAAGTCATCTAATTTGTGATGTTAGGTCCGAAATTCTTAAATGGCAGATTGCGACTCCAGGTAGGTTTACGCAAAAAAATGTTACGGTCGGGAAATTTTTCGATAAATTTATTTTTCTATTAAATTTTATTAATAATATTAGTTATATATTCAATAATAACAATAATAAGTTATTAATAATTACAATAATAAGATAAAAGTGAAGAATAGTGTGGCCTCCGAGTTTCTCGCCAATATGGCAAACGAACGGAACGTCTTCTAGCAGTACAGATTCTTATTTGTTTACTACTTTTTACAATAGTTGAGTTGTTCTTGAATTACAATTATTCTATGAAAAAAAGTTAAATTAAAAATAATATCGATTAAGGATTTTAATTTTGTTCTTTATTATAATTGAAAGTGTTTTTAACAATTAATAAGAACTTCAATTCTATTTTTAATGTGAATACAAATAGGAAATATTTATTTTCAACTGTTAGTATGCGCTTTAAAAAATCGTCTGAATTCATACATTACGAAATCATCTGTATTCTTACTTATAAAGTCAGTTGCATTGGAATTTTCATCAGTTCTCCTACTTCTTTTGAGGCTCTAATGTTCGTTTCCGTGATAATTTGTTATGCAGGCAAATGTGCAAGAATGGATGTCGGGTAAATATATTTTGAATCTATATATATATATAGAGAGAGAGAGAGAGAGAGTTGATAAGTTAGGGAAGGAAACTTATTTGTTTATATGTACTGTTCCTGTTATCCTCACAGTCCTTATGTTCATTGTACTAGCCGTAGGACGTGTTTTTTTTTTTTTTTTTTTTTAAGTTAAAAAAAAATTCTGCCCTGCGCTTTCAGAAGCCGGCAAGGCATCGCGTGCTCTAAAGTTTGCTTTTTACACAACAAACCGATGCAGCCGGAGGGAAATTCTTCAAAATTGTTGATAAAAGCGATAGTGATACCAAATGTTAAAAAAAATAATTTAAAAAATCTCAATTGCAGATTAAATAATCCTCAGATTAAAATAAAAATTATAATACTTATCAGTTAAGATCATGATTTTAATGCATAGAGTGGTAACCATAATTGTTTCATAGAAGTGTTTGTTTATATTGTACGCCATCTTTATTGGCGACTTGGCAGCAAGATGCACTCAATTTTTCACTTTTATCAATAATGTAAATCCAAATAAAAAGTTTCAAATCAAATCAGAGTCTCGAAGTATAAAATTTCATTAAAGTGTTCTGAATAATTAGTTTTAATTAAATTTTCTTTGAATGACAAATTAATGTTTCATTTTCATATATATTTTTAAAATTTGAAATAAGAGTAAGATTTGTAGACGAAAAAAAGTTACAGAAGCTGTTCTGTTATTCTGTTTATTCGTAAAGCAAAACTTGATTTCATTTCAGAATAAGTTTCGGACTGTTTTGCCATTCGTGTTTAAGGAAATAAAAATATAATAAAAGTAGAATGTTTTAATGCTTAATTCGATTACTTCATGTCTCGGTTGTACTATAAATTTAAAATGAAAAAAAAAAAAAAAAAAAATTTAAAAGTAAAATTTTTTGTTAGCGAATTGCAAAATAAATTTATTACTGAAGACAAGCTTTAGCGACATGTTCTCCCACTCATGTATATGATTTCAATTATCATGAAGATGTTCCGAGAATAACCGTCTTGTTGACTGCTATCATTAAACGTATTTAACACTTGAAGAGCCAGAAAAGATTTAAGTTTAAAAAATGAAATATTTATTGATTATTCTTTCTTTAATTCTTAAAATTTTTTGAGGCCTTATATAAAAGCAATATTGATTCAGGTAATTTTATCACTCATTTATATTTTTGTTCAGTTTTATTAATATTCGTAATTCGTGACCTCAAGGGGACTATCAGAAGGCGTATGGAAGTTTCGGTTCCTTTTTTATTGTTCTGCACAACCTCATAGAGGGCAATTCACAGTTTAAAAAATTCTGATTTATAATGAAAAGATAAACTAAACGAGTATTCTTTACCTAATATTGATATAAATAAAAAGCTTCAGTATGTGAAAAATGACGAAATAATGCAGAAAGATTTAGATTACCTGCTTGTATGCGTAGCTATTTATTATCGTGAAGCATTTTTTTTTTAAGCAACGCAACATTAATTCGATATTGGAAACACACTCGAAACTAAATATCTATCTTTTGCCTACATTATTATTATTATTATTTTGATTGCTTCCTAAATATCTTGTAGTTGCCGTTCCAAGATATTCTCCTAATAACAGTAATTATAAAACAATCATGCTTTTGTCATTAACAAATAAAATATGATCACAGTTATGGTATTTCTTTCTCTGAATTTCAGAAGTTGCTTAAATATGATTGATCCATTAACAATAAAATCAGAAAATTTCGCGAATTGATGATGGTTTTTCTATTCATTCATGTAGGCTTCCAAATACAGTTGTTGAAAATTCTTGTTTATGTTTTGTTATTTTTGCTTTTTTGTAATAAAGTCACTTAAACTATCAAGAGACATATTTAGAACAAAAATAAATACGAAATGTAATATAATATTATTGGCAATGAATACTCAAATTGCTAAACCAATATCAGCGAATCGAATGTGTTTTAATTATGTGATATAATAAAGGCAAGGAATTATTTTGAAAGGATATCGGAATTGGCATTAGAATCGATAGCTAATATCGTGAATTTTTATGAAAAAAACATCATTCTAAATGTATTGGAAATTCTGTACTGTTGAGTCGAAAAAAAATTAATAACGTGTATAACAAAAATTAGTAAAACCCGAGGTTTCTCTTATTGGTTATATAAAATATATTTATGGACATACTTCTTATTGTTGCAAATAAACATCGTTAAAAGACCTTGAGAAGGGAAAATTAAAAAAAAAATCTTTTGATTTATAGTTTAGTTTATGTTAATCACCTAATATATTTGCCCGTACGCTGTACATGCATCGAATTGTTGTATTTTTAAACGTATAAAACTAAAATTTTGCTATTCATAAGCATCATAATTCGATCTAAATGTGAAACTCATAAATCTTCCTATAATTCTATGAATTCTTATTGTAATCAGAACAATAAAACACACCCAAATTAAGTGTCAACTAATTAAATATTTTGAAAATGAGATGATCATTTTCGATTATTCATTACCCAATCTGCTATAATAATTCGAATTCTACTTTATTTTAGGCTTGCTCCTTAATCCTTTCGAGACTGATTTGACAAAATTTTCATTAGTTAAATGTTTTTAAATGTCCCTTCTCACTTGAAAGAGTTAAATTAAGAATTAATGCAATAAAATTTATTTTTAGTATCAATTACTTCAATTTTTATACTACTTGCTCCCAAGATATCAGAGTTAAAATCTCGATTTTGGGATCAGAAGATCACGAGTTTGATCGTGATTTTACTGGAGATGGACCGCTTGCCTGTGTGGGCCTTGTGTAGTGGATGATGAATCCTGACGGATATGGATGGACGGTATAAAATGGAATTTCAGAATGGGAGGTGCTAGAACATCTTGACAAGGTCTTCATCTGATTTGAATCCAGAATTACTAAATTCACCTTTAAATAATTCTTCTGTGGCTTCAAAATGGACGTTTAAATTATAGTTATAGGCTAAATATTTTGCAATTATTCAGCAGTTAATGCAATTTTTAAAAGATTGTGAATGCAGATCAATTTGAGAACTGTTATCCTATGTGCCATTGACGGTTGAATTGAAATAATTCTTATTAATTCAGGTGATTGCTTTTTTTCTTCCTTTGCAGTCAGCAGAAAATGGCGACCATATACCTGATGGCATTTTCCCTGAAGACAGTCAATGGGAACTACAGTCAGCGAGCTGTTCAGAGGTTGCATCTGTGAATGTTTCGTCTGTGCCAAGCGAGTCGGAAATTGAACGAAGTATCAGGTGTATTTCAGAAGCCGAAATTATTACAGTAACACCGGAGTTTCAGAACGTCCAACCTGCTGAAAACTCCGAAGTCCATTTAACAAAACCAGAAAACCAGAGTGTTCACTCTGTTTCCCAAGTTGTTACAGTAACGCCAGAAATTCTGACTGTCAAAGCTGTTTCAAACCCTGAAGTTATTCCAGTGACATCCGAAACTACAAATGCCAAATCTGTTTCAACACCCGAAGTTAATACGGTAACTTCGGGAATTCAGCAAAGTACCAGATCTGTTTCGAACCCCGAAGTTACTGTAGTGTCACCTGGAGTTCAGAATGTCAAAACTGTTCCACAACCCAAATATTTTACAATAATACCTGAAATTCAAACTTCTAAACCTAATTCAAATCCTAAATATTTTATGCTGACACCGGAAATTCAGACAACCAAACCTGTTTCAGGTCCTCAACTTATTACATTGGCCCCGGAAATTCAGCAAAGAGGAGCCAAACAGACTTCAGCAAATGAAACGACTGGCTCTCGCAAACGACGCCACGAAGAAGTCAGCTCAACCAATTCAAATAATGACATTCGTCAAATTAGTAACAGATCAGTGGTCGACGATTTTAGTGATCGAAATGGAGATGAGATGGACGCTTTTGGACATTTTGTTGCCTTGAACTTAAGAAAAATGTCGATGCAATCGGCACTGTCTGCACAGACAGAAATTTTATCAATACTGACTCGTTACAGACTAAATGATTCATCGAAACAAATGTTTCCGTATATTTTAACCAATGGTACTTCAACAATTCAAAACCCAGTAGCAATACAAAAGGTTTTTCTCAAGAGTTAAATAAATCTCGTCCAATAAGTGTTGGTAATTTTTAAATTTTTTTACGTTCATTAAGAGTTGTTCACATTTTTTCATGTTTCATTTAACAGTATTAAATGCACAGGATTTTATGTTTGCTTAGTCTAATTATTTTTTTGAACATGTTTATGCTAATATTTCAATCCCTGTTCCCAGTTAATGTCGATAAAATATAATCATGAAATTAACCTTTCTACTCGGCAAAATAATTCGATGCATAAATATTTACTTAATACATGGGACTTGTTTATTTCACCAAAAAATACATTTTTTTTTTTAAAGTTTAACTAAAAAACTCACTCTTTTTACTGTTCCGTTATGTTTTTGACAGTTAAAATTTAAAAAAATAAGGAAATAAAGTGTCAAGATGATGCATGTCTTGAATGATGCTTCAGAGAAGACATTCGAAGGGTTAATTTATTTCTCTTACTGTTATGAAAAGTATTTTGTTTGAATAATTTATAATAAATTGAGGAAAAATTACTTGTGATTTATTAATAAATTACACTAAATAAAACACTAAAACTTTATAATAATTTACCCTAAACATTAATAATGAACTTTAAAAGCTTGCACAAAAATGTCTATAAAACAAAATTATGGTTTAATTGTTAAAATATCATTCTGCTTTGTGCTATGAATATTTTTCAGTTACTTTTTATAATTTTGTAAAATGACTGGAAAGAAGTGATAAATCGATGTTTCTTTTAAATTTATAGTCTAACAATTTTTATCGTTAGTCCAAAGGTAGTAAAAAATGAGCCCTGCTGATATTTTTATACATTTTTTTCAATGTCTTTAATATCAATCATTATTATTGCTGAAACACGTGTACGGCTTAAAAGGCATTTTCTGGTACGGTGCGGAAATTTGGAGAGGGAGACTCCAGCTCAGGTATCATCCTCGCCGTCTGACCATGGTTCAAATATTGCGAGGTTTGTCCCAAAATAACTCTAGTGTTACTTAAGAATGGGACGTTAATATAACAAAATTAAACTTAAAAGGCATTTTGGTTGGAAGGTAATAACGTACATTTATTTTGCTGATGACAAGACGAGAAAAGGAATTGAACAAGGAAAATTTTAAGTATTCTAACAAATAATTAAACCTTTTAAAATAAATATATAAAAATAGGAATGGGAAGAGAGATGGACTTTTAGCTCGAAATAACATAGTAATGTTTTAAGCCTAAATTTGGCTGTTTTTATTTCCTTCTTGATATTTATCTTGATAAGATAGATAACTTGCTCGCACTCGCAAAATTTTTTTAAATATTGTTGTAGGTCCAATAATTAAAGCAATAAAAAATATAGTTGTAAAACAATCTAAAAATATTTTGTAAATTTATAAAATTAAAAAAAAAAATCTTAGTAAAAACTTACAAATGTGAAAAAAAAAAAAAAAAAAAAAATTCGAATTTTGAATCAGTGTAAATTTGGTTTTCGTACAGTATCATTATGTGAAGTAAAAATTTTGATTAATGTCTAATTTGAATCCTCATTAAAATTCCGAAAACTGTTTTTAATGGGCAACAACTGTGCAAAAAATTTAGTCCCAAATTTTGTAGCTTTGGATCGAATGCTTTACATTATTAAGTGTTTTGTAATATTTTTTTCCTTCTATATGCCTATTTTTAAAGGCACTAATGATCGAATTTTTCCTACTATTTCGACTTATAATACTTTGTGAAGTATTTCTGTTCACTAATTTTTAGATGTTTTTTGTATGTATGTGTGTGTGTATTTTGCTTATGAAAAGCAAAATATATTTTCATGTGCAAAATTTATTGTTTATTTGGGTATCCTGAGGCGACCACTTTCCGACGATTCTATCTCACTAACGGGTGAGACGCAGAGAGGTATGCTCATTTCTAGAATTTACTTTATTGTTAAATGTAAATACACTGATGGAAAAAGAAATCCCAACACCAAGAAAAAATTATTGTACAGTAATGAAATTTTAGGAATGCGTTTGTCTAGGTAACATATTTAATTGATTAAAGTTTCAAGATCACAGGTAGAGCCATTGGCGAGAAGAGCCATTTCAAATGTGAAATGTTGGTGCTTTAGTAATCCGTGTAACCGCCAGAATTTTGAATGCAAGCATGCAAAGGTGCATGCATTGTGTCGTACTGGTGTCGGATATCAGTTTGTGGGATGGAGTTCCATGCTGTTGCACTTGGGCGGTCAATGCAGGGGCGGTTATTGCTGGTTGGGGATGACGCTGGAGTTGTCGTCCAATGATGTTCCATACGTGCTCGATTGGAGAAAGATCTGGTGATCTAGCAGGCCAACATGTCGACAGTCTGTAGAGCATGCTGGGTTACAACAGCGGTATGAGGGCAAGCGTTATCCTGTTGGAAAACACCCCCTTGAATGCTGTTCATGAATGGCAGCACAACAGGTTGTATCACTAGACTGACGTACAAATTTGCAGTCAGAGTGCGTGGGATAACCACGAGAGTGCTCCTGCTATCATACGAAATTTCTCCCCAAACCATAACTCCAGAAGTAGGCCCTGTGTGTCTAGGCCGCAGACAGGTCACTAACAGGCGTTCACCTGGCCTCCTAACCAACAAACGGCTATCACTGCGACCAAGGTAGAACCGGCTTTCATCAGAAAACACAACAGATCTCCACTCCGTCCTCCAATGAGCTCTAGCTTGACACCACTCACGTCGCAAACGGCATTGGTTTGGAATCTGGAATGCACTGTACAGGCGTCTGGCTCGGAGCTGTCGTTGAAGTAACCGATTTGTAACAGTTCGTTGTGTCACTGTGGTGCCAATTGCAGCTCGAATTTCAGCTGCAGACGTAGTACTATTAGCCACAGCCATACGCCGAATACGACGGTCTTCCCTCTCAGTAGTACCACGTGGCCGCCCGGAACCTGGTCTTCTTGAGGCAGTACCTTCCCTTGACCACTGTCGCCAATACTCATGCACAGTGGATACATTCCTGCCAAGTCTTTCAGCAATATCGCGGAAAGAAAACCCACCTTCTCGTAGCTCTGCAACACGACCTGGTTCAAACTCATTGAGCTGTTGATAATGGCTTCTTCGTCTTCTCAGAGGCATCCTTGACTAACATTAACCCACTACGTCAAATCTCAACTGTAAATAACGATCACGAACCTTACAGCGCTTATTTAAAGCAAACCTCATTTGCATGTTCATAGTGTCGCTACTAGCGCCACACTTACGCGCGTAGCTCGAAATTTGAATCGACGTCATCTTTCAGATGTATAAACACGCCTACCAAATTTCGTTTATCTAGCACAGCTCCTTCCTGGTGTTGGGATTTTTTTTTTTTTTCCCATCAGTGTATCTCTTCCTTTCTTCTTTTATTTCACCTATTTTTTGTCGAATTGAACTCTTCATAACGCATGCGCAAAAGAGGAGTTCGCAAACAATATTTTGTGCTGTAAAGCACCTTTTTCTTTTTTCTTTTTTTTGTAATTTTTGTAATAAAAAAAGTTTGCATTCATTTTACCATCTGGAAAATCATCCCTATCAAAATCTCGATTTCTGATTGCGATTATGAAGATTCTTAGAATAACAACTCCGCTTGGATATTTATATATCTTCCGCGTTATTATTTAAGTATAAATGTTATTGATATTATTTAAGTTTATTTAATTATTTGTTTAGAAATTCTTTTTATTTCTGTGCTCGCATTTTTTAAGTAAGTGTGCGTGCAATATTTGCCTTAATTTTGTACATTCGGTCGATACTTTATGTCGTAACTCTTATGACTATGTCTGTCATATAATGTCAGTAAAGGGACCAGGGTGCAAAAAAACCCTCTCTGCATTACTAAAATAATTTTAGAAGATAAAAAGTTTTTTTAGTAAGCATCAAATAGTTGTGATGAAAAATGTATTTATTTAAATTATTTTTTTCATATTGTATAACTTTTCTAATATCACTGACGCATCGAATCATAATTGCGAATGTTTTACAATTTATTGTTTTTAAAGCTGTAAGAAGGTAAAGCTGTTAAAAATAGAGACATTTATCATTTTTTTATTGTTGGAAATTGGTCCCGCAAAATTTTTCTAATACTTGGGGAGGAGCGGTGGGGAGGGATGATTCGTTCCCAGTTGTGCGAAGGAAAAGTCATCAAAGGTTGCTAATTATCGTTGTAGCGAGTCCTAGGTTCCTAACCATATGTGAATCATCGAAACGAGTCTCTAGGATTAACAGGACTTCACCGCATTTGTTCACCAAAACGAGTCCCTAGAATTTGCAGGATTGACCGTATGTGAGCTACCGAAACGAGTTTCCAGGATTAGCAAGACTTGACTCATGTGAGTAACCCTGATATATTTCTAAAGTCGTCAAGATTGACCTATGTTTTCTCAGTAACACCATTTTACATTTATTTTTCGTGCTGAAATTTATTTCACCCGACAGCTTTCAGGAATGTCGCTGAATAAACCAGTGCAACGTGATGTTCTTGATGGCCATGGGAGGGAGTCCGTCAGGTAGCCTCAGTGCACTACTCTTGCTACAGAGCCCCTCCCTCAGACGGCCGGCTCTTTTTAAAACATCAACTGAAATTATAGACTGTATTGGTATTCGCGTTATACCAATGTTAATCTGAAAGCTTTTTGGATTAAATAATCAGTGTTTTATAATTTTCATTTTTTAAAGTATTTTTAAAGAAAAGAGCATTTTATTCTTTTTGATCATGGCAGAAGGACCCACACTGGCCCAGGTGTACTAAACCTGCCACAGTCCTTACACCCAAATGAGTGGCTTTATTTACAGCACCTTAACTGGGCAATTAATATTTCTTATCATTTTGTGAAATATACTTTTTTTTAAATGTTGAACTAATGTAAGAGATTTATTATGCAAATGAAGATTTGTAAAGGGAAAATGAGATGAAATTAAATCTTGTACTTAAGGGATCCACGACTCAGGTAGTTGAAGAAAGATAAATATTTCGGTTAATGAAAATTTCTCAGCATGGTTCACACTTACCAACATGTATTTGATGTGAATTAATTGCCTTCGGTGTCAGCTAAATGACGTACGTGTCTTGACTATTAGGAGAGGTTTCTTCGAGACTACCCATCGCTTCATGCGCATGGCTTCGGCCTTGGAGGTATGTTTTTGCATGGTATTCAAATGGTTGATGGAAAAGTGGCATTGATACCTGAAACATGAGGAAGGCTCTATCTGGTGGCGTTCTGTCATATTTATAGCACAATTAAATCAGTTTTTAATGAAAATTCGATCGGTAATTATAGGTTAAATAATATGATAATCATGATTGTGGTGATAATAGAGCTGAATTTCGAATTATGATTTTATATTTCTCAAATATGAGTGCTGATTCATTTCACAAATCCATAAAATTTCTAATTTCCGCAATTATATTTACATTTTTTGGGCGGATTCATAATCTAGATAACAATTATATGAATGAGTATAGAACATCTTTGATCATTAATATTTTAAATTATTCAAATTTTAGGTATTTTTACTAAGCAGAATTTTAAATAAAGGTTTTAGATTAGCGAGTCCCTCTCAAAATCCAATGATTAAGTTTTTAAAGATACTGTTTTCAATAATTAGATACTTATAAAAAACATTCCTTAGAATTATTTCCCATGAACCATTTAATTTATCTCCATGTTCTCTAAATATTTCGAGTTTTTTAGCATGTTTCCAGCTCCAGATTTTAAAATTTAATGTGTGAATGGGAAAAGCCGTTGTATGCATCAAAATGCTGGTGATTGTGTTAAACTTTAAAGTGTTGGCAAAGAAACATAATTAACAGGCTATTCAGCAAACTCTCCCCCCCCCCAAAAAAAAAGCAAGCTAAATATAGCGATTGTTTAAAAAACGAAATTGAAAAATAGAACATTAAACAGCTTTAGGATGCGTAGTAGAACATGGATCTCCAATTTTAATATTAATAAATTATCGTCTTAAATCGTTTAATAAAGAATTCATTTGCAAAACTTAAAGAAGGAAATTTGCTATATTTTAAGTGAATGATCAGGATTATGAGATGTTAAGTTTTACCTTTTGTTTAATTTTAATAATTTATTAAAATAAAGATAACGTAAGAATGTGAATTAAAACTATCTTTGAAATATAAAACCGTGTACATTTATTTGGATTTGTGAAAGCCATGTTGTCTTGTTATTCCGATTAAAATATTTAAAGCATTGCAAAAAAATATCGAGGTGTTATTCTTAAGAATTATAAAGAATGAACATTTAACTCTTTTAAATTTGCGAAACATTTATTTATGATCAGAAGTGAAATAATTTTAAAAATTGAATATTGAAATCGTTCGAATAGCTGAAAAATAAGTCAAATCTCTCATTTTTACTGCACTGTATTTCCAAATTTTGTAAAAAATATGATCGTGATCATTCTTTTAAACTTCAACGCATGTTTCTTCGTTATGAAAATCTAAGTATTCTATTTCATTTACATACCTATTTACCATGAAAAGTAATTTTTAATATGTGAAAAAATTGCAAAATGAAAATTTTAAAATTGCATCACACTTAAATTGTTGCATAAATCGAAGGACAAGATCATTTTAATGGGTATGTGCAAAATTTTAGCTCATTCCAACGAGTAATTTTTCTGTTACAAGTTTTCCAAATGGCCCCTAAAACAATGCCTTTAAGGGCGCATTCACAAATTTCAAAATATCGACAGTTTTTTTTATTTTGCATTGAAATGCTGCTGATCATGGATTTCTTGAAAGAAATAGCATTGTTATAATCTATACTTATAATAAAGCTCAATGTGTGTGTGTGTGTGTGTTGGCGCTCTACAGACCAGACCGTTGGACCTACAGCTACCAAATTTGGTACATGTATACCTTGGAGGTCGGGAATGTGCACATCGGAGCCCTTTTTTCGAATTTTTAATTAAAATTTGAATTAATTAAAATTTAAGCGAAATTTCAACGATTTTCCGCTATAACTTCCGAAAATATTATCGCACAAACATGATTTTTACATCAATTTAAAGATTAAAAAATTAGCTTTCTAATAGTATCAGTGTTTTAATGTATAATTTAAGCTTCTATTTTTAACGAATTTTTAAAGAAATATTTTAACCATGTTTTACAACAATATATTTCGGACAAAACAATAAAATTTAATCTGCACGAGCACGTCAAGGGGGAAAAATTAGATTTTATCAGCGTGTTGCCATCATATTAACGGAAGTTCAAACTAAAAAAAACAACTATCATTGCAAATTAAATCTGAAGAAATGCAACTTTTAGCACGTGACTGGATAAAATAAGAGAAATATAATATGACATTTTCTAAAATAAATAATGAACGAGCAAAGGGAAAAAATAGCTTTCATTGGCTCTGTTGAAATCATACTGACAGAAGTTCAAATTAAAAAATAAATTAACTATGACTGCAAATTAAATTGAAAAAAAAAATGTAACATTCACCACGTGATTGGATGAAATTAATTAAATGTTATGTTTTCTAAAAAAGAAATACAAGACAAAGGTTTCTATGATCGTTTGCAACATCTATATCATTAATTTAGTAAATCAGTGTTACGTGACTTTCGAAGTTTAAGTATATCTGCCAGAGAAATTATAAAGAGAGCAAGGCACATAAGTATTTAATTGAAAATTTTAGACCCCATTACTCTTGGCGAACCAGTGGTCGCCAAAGGCGTCTAGTATAAAATATATTTAAAAAAATTCATCAGTGGCAAAAAATATGAAATCAAAGGGTTTTTTTTTTTTTTTTTAATTCCAATGCCGTACTATTTTATTAGCAATCGCTACTTTTAAATGTGGAAGATAGTTTCTGCCTTTGAAATGTTCTAGAATTTTTACTCGTCAGCTCAGAGAATATCGCTTACAGAAGATGATAAATTCCAGGATAAAACCGGAATTTTATTTCATATTAAATACTTTGTAGGGTTTAATTATTTAAATTTACTAATATTCGGACGAATTAGTTCCCTTAGCTGCTTATTTGGTTGTATGACTCTTTCGTACGAGTCATAAAACTGTCAATCAATGGTCCCGTTTACAATGGGATTGTGTTACTGTAAAGGATGAGTTTTTGAAGAGGCTGCAACATTTCAAACGTTATCTGAAAATGTCAGATTTGGCGAGAGTTAACATACTTAACAAAATTTCGAATACTTAATGTTGTTTAATACCATTTCATGCGATATTTTTCTCTTGGGTTTTTATGAAGCATGAATTGCTTTTCAAGGAGTTTATTCAAAAAATATGATAAAAATTAATGACCAATGATATTTTTTTCATATAAATACTATATCGACTTTGGAACAATAATCTAGATTTTGGTAAATGAATTATTTTACATGAATATAACGATTTGCATTAAACAAAAGAATTTTGGTTTCATTAGTTTTTATTTTATTTCTTCTTGATTCGTTTGTTTAATTTAGTAAGTTTGAACACTGAAATGTATGTTACTTAAATATAGGAACTTTAAAAAAATTATTGTTTCTTAAGTATGGAGTACAATTAAATGGTGTTAAAAGCATTGAAATTATTTGTAAGATGGGAATAGTTATAAAAAAAAATCTTGAAATGACGTAAGCAGTAAGAAAAGATTCCAACTACGAATGTTAATTTTCCGTGCTATATATTTCTTTTACAAATTTAAACTTTTCTGTTTATCATTCTAGATTTAATTTCAATGCTGTTACATTTAAATGAAAAATCTGCTCAGATAAAGATAAATTATTTGTTCATTATACGACTTTGAATTTTATTTATGAAATATTGTTATTACACGGTGCATAAAATAAATAGCTTACTAAATCAGAAGTATATTAATATTTTGCCAACCGATACTTTTTATCTGCGAAAATTTGTAGGTGATATTAGCTGAATTCAAATTTAATTTTCTTCTAATGACACTATTTATTAAACCCTAATTACAAATCTATTGATAAAATATAAAACAGAATTAAAAAAATATTTACATTAATGTACGTAGTAATAAATTTACATTAACATATGCAGTATATGTTCTTCAGAAACTTTAATTTTTTTTATAGATCGTTCCTGTATGTAAAATAAGCCATTAACAATAGTATTAAACGAAGCTCTGGTAATTTACCCTTGAACAACATAAACCTACACCATTATTGAAATTTTTACTGATTATCTATGCGTTTTTTAACCATATTTTAAGCAGTGTAATTATTTCTAATTTCAGAAGAATTCATGGCTTTAAACCTTCCATGGGTCCTGTGATAATGCAAATCTCGAAACAACCTTTTCCCTCCAAATTTTTTACTATGTATTCTGTATTTGATTCCCAGAAGTTCAAAAGCTTTGAACAGATTTAATTTCAAATAGTAGAAAAGTTATAAATTGTTAAATTCTTTATTGACTTATGTACTATTAATCGTTTGAAATGTACATTTAAATGATCAGCTTCTCTTAAAACAATTAGAATCGTTTGTGATGGTAATAATTGAGTTTAGGCGTAATTTTTTAGAATGGAATTTCTGTTTTACATTTTCTTTTAAAATTTATTGATTTTTATTTTAGAACTATATTTAGCATACTTAGACTGTGAATGAATAATTCAGAGAATTCAAGCGTAGTAATGCAAGCGTTCTTGATGTATTTCGTCGTATACTTTAAATTTACCACCTTTGTCTTCCAGTTATCTATCTGTCTGTCCGTCTTATACACACACACACACACACACACACACACACACACACACACACACA
>JAPMOQ010016344.1:484619-508028 GCA_026543055.1 Argiope trifasciata
ACACACACACACACACACACACACACACACACACACACACACATATATATATATATATATATATATATTCTGAACAATAAGGTATAAGACATGAGAAAATATTCCTGCGTACGGTTTTTATACGCATTTTTTAAATTTTAAAATGCTGTAAAAACTGTTTTTTTTACTGTAAATTTTTAGAAAGTTATAATGAAAATAAAGTCAATATTTCTTTTATTTTTTAATTAAATTTTTAAAAAATCACTTTTCTATCCTTCAAAGTAAATATTTGCCAAATTTCATAGCTAAACGGTATGGTGTGTATAGAGACAGCATATCTCGTACACATAGAGACAAAAATTTTTTTCTTATGTTTATACATCAAAACTTAGTTAAAACACCAATACCCTTTCCCGCCAAATACTCTTGCCAACAGATAACATGTTTTTTGCAAACCTAGACTAATTACTCCCTACCCCCTTTTTTCAATGGGCTTAGAGTGATTTATTGGTCTTTTATGACCTGTACGGAAGTGGTAGTACGCATTTGTCCCAATACCGCTTATTTTCTAACAAGGAAATGGCCAGTGGTGTTAGTCTAAATTTATAGATGTTTGTTTCAGAGCACTATGTTTCTTGTACTAGTCTCAAATTTCAAAAGAGTAATCTGCCGTAATTATAACTATTGTAATGTTGTAAATAATCATAAATGGAATAAAAAAACCCAAACAATAAAACATTATTTATTAACACATTTAATATTAATAATATATATAATTGTGACAAAAATTATTACGATTTGTTATTCTTTTTATTTATTTTATTAATCCATTTAATAGAGTTGATTGATAAAAATTAAATTGTTTCAAAGACAATTCAATTCAATTATCTTTGTTCTATTTAAGCAAATAGGTTCTGGTATAAATTTTCGATTATTAAGCTGGTAACTTCTTAAAGACATTCAACGAAGTCATTATTATAGTTATCGATTTATAATTATTATTTTTATAAATATATATAATAATTCTTCTCTACCACCTTTAAAATTTCTGTTTATATTACATGCAACAAAATATGTGATAAATTATAGCTTATAAAAGTGGTATAATAAGAGAAATATATAAATGAACGTTTAGAAAAATATTCTGAAATTAGCTTTTCGCGTCTGTAACATTGTGAATGAACGTTATGCTCTGAAATTTGCATTTCACGTCTACAACATGCATATATCCTATATATATGACTTCAGACAATGAAATATTATTGAAATCGTATGTTGCCGTGTCGTATCGTATTGAAATCGTATATTGAATTGTATCTTTCTAATGGAGTCGATTCCCATGACATCATCTTGCCATTAAAACCGCAAATGTCTGGAATATCTGCTTCAAATTGCGTGCTGCCTTTAGCTGTGATGTAATTTTACTTTCTGAACGACTCAATAATTCGCAAATTCTGTCTTCCATAACTTTCAAAAATAGAAAAATAAAGGATTAAATCTTTAATGAAACAATACAAATGATTTCAATGTAAGATAAAATTTCACATTACTTAAATTGGACGTCATTAAAACCTTTTAAAAATTAAATTGATAAAAAAAAAATTATTCAATCTCATTTTCAGGAATTATTGAGAAAAAGAACAGTAAACAACTGAACTATTAACTGAAATTTCCAAGCACTATTTCTAGGGCGCGCATTCTCAATCTCCAAAGTATAGGCGTGTCAAATTTCGTAGCTCTAATCTAACTCTCTGTTCTATTGATAAACAACACACATACATTCTCTTTTATTATTACTAAAGATTTCTTTACATAGACGTGTTTTAGTGGGGGTCGGTTGTAGACACCTTTAGGTAGATAACTTATTGTAATTGTTTTTATTGTACCACTCGTGAAAAATTTCGGCAAATCTTCAACCATAATTATATATTGTTACGGATTTCCACTGCCGTCGGGTTCGTTTCGTGTAGTGGGTGTATGGTGTGAGATAAACACAATAAGTAGGCCTCAGAAGAAATACAACAACGACGTTTATTTACACGAAGGCAGGACAGCGCAAAGACAACAAGTATTTACAGATGGCAACTGTATGCAGTTGAGACCAATATATAGGACAGCACTATACAGCAGACAGTAGTCCACACTTAGAAATTCGATAGTGACAGTGCCTACAGTACACAAAGCGGCCAGACAGGATATAGGGATCCTCTGCGCTTTGCTCTACGGTCTTTCCAGACGGCTGACCTACTCCTCTGTCTCTTCTCGCTGAAGCTGCCTACTTACTATTTCAATTTGCGCCTACTCCCTTCACGACGACACGACTCAGCTTTAGAGTGCCGGCCTTTTATAGTTTCCCGGGAGGTAAGGCTAGAAGTTTCTGGGCCAGTCAGGGCCTATCAGGACATATCTCGGTTCCTAATAGATATATCGACAAAAATCTCGAAGTTTCGAGAGGAATTCATTTTGTCGCCAAGCTCTGGGATCACTACTGCGATACCCGTGCACCGTCCAATACAGATGACTGTAATTCAGTCTTTCTTATGATGACATTATTCTGGCGGGAAAGAAAAATTACATATTCGTAACAGTATTATGGAATCTTTCAAAATACTTGCATTATCATTAAGAATATAAAACCTCACATGAAAGTCTTATTAATTTTTATACAAAATTCAAGAATTGCTTTCGACTTTTGATAAGGATTTCAATGTTAAATAGAAATTATTAACAGATTAGTAATTAAATTCATACTCTAAAAAGGTTGTGGATACTTTTCTTAGCTCTATGATTTCAAACTCGAACTGCTTTTTTTATATCAAAATATACTTTTTGATTTTGGTCATTTCCCTTTTTCTTATCCTCTTCTCCCCCCCCCCAAAAAAAAAATAAAGAAAAAGGACTAAAAGCTATGTAATTCCTGAATTCGAGCTTATTTTAATTGTAAAATGTTTTGGATTGTTTTTTTTACGTTGTTTCATTAATCTGTTGTTACCATAAGCATGTTATTTATAGACTTGAATGAAAATAAATTTGATTTCATATATTACGGCATTTTTTTCTATGAATTTATAAACTATTTTCTCGTTAATAAAACCGGATTTATTTTAATTGTTATTCTAATTTACACATTGTCTCATTTTTTTAAGAATACTTTATTTTCACACACAAAACAATCAATGATATATAGATATCCATGAATAGCATCTACGTATATTCCAAAGGAATCGTGCTTTTTCTTCTGGAATATCGTCATGACATTTATTTCTCACGCATGTATGAAATATACCCGTTACATTCCCCCATGTATTGAACTTAAATGCCAATTAGACATAACATCCACTTGTTCGGGTAACGTGAGCACGTTATTTGTGTGCTGCGTTTGCTGACTCAAGCAACCGCTTAGGTATTTACAAGTTGTTAATAATAATTTGCATTATATTTTATTTTAAATATTAATATCTGCATTATTATTATGATAATTCAATATTTAATTGTAGATTAATATTAATTTTTAGGATTCATTTTGCTTTTTACATGTTGCTGTACTTTCACTAATTGATTAATGACAGATTTCAACATTTTATGACTCGAGACATAAAATATTGTAAGCCTCTTTTCCGAAAATTTACCAACTGAATCCCACATATCACTAACTTTTAGTTTAAACAATATGTTAATAACTTATTTAAATCTGATATTTTAAAGGGTTTTTTTTATTTATTCATTATATATGACTTATTTTTAAATGTATGTCTTTGAAAAATGACTAAAAAATTAAATTCTTTAATAAAATGTTTGTTTATTATGATTGATTATTAGGAAATAATAAATTTCGAATAAATGGAACTTTAAAAATTATTATTTTACCGGACTCATCAAGTAGAATGTACTATAACCAGTTAAATGAATAATTCATATTTCAGTCTGTTATTTATTAATAAATAAATAGTTATAGATATTTTTTGAATAATAATATTAATAATTCAATGAATTACAGTATATTTATACGGATTTTTTTTTATTTGGCAATTAATAATATTTTTCAGCCGCCCTGTTTGCACATCCATTCCCCTTAGACCACACCCTTAGTCTGCCTCTAATTACGCCACTGATAATGATATCAAATGACTTTATATTTCAAATTTGACTTGTGTTATATATGTTCTAAAAATTATGCAAGAGTTTTCCAGAGAAATACATTGCTTTTTGGTTATCTACTTTATTAACCCATTTGTATCATATGAAAATATGAAAAAAAGGCCCATATCACGGAAAAGTTTTTTTTATTTCATATTTAGGTGTAAAATTGTAGAAAAGTAGAAAAAAAAAATCATTTTTGAGCATTGTTTGTTAGTCATTTTGTTCAGTATGGTAATATTTGAAATGTGGGATGCATATAAGTATATAATATGAATATAGTATATATCATATTATATGCTATGCACATAATATGATGCAGCGTATGTATACGCTCCTGTGATAGTGACCAGGGAAATTGAGTGTATAAATACGCTAATGATGCAAATGTGTTGATGGAGTAGAATTTCTCGAATTTTTTTGGTATTCATTAGTTATGTTGTTATAAAATATCTGTTTTGCTATTATTTGTTTATTTTTAAATGTGACAGTTTTCGGAAAATTTAAATGTAACATGTCGAGAAGCATATGTTAGATCCATTGAACAGGCTTCAAATTCCACACAATTCAACAAACAATTTTTTTCATTAAGTATTTGAAAATAAGTATTTTGATAATGTATTTATTGCATTTGTAAAAATATTTTATGACAGTGAATGTAAATATCAGAAAATTAGGCAAAGTAAGATTAATTTTAAATGAATAATAATAATAAAAAACATCTGTGATTTTTTCTACTCATTTATGAAAGTTTAACTTGACTTGTTCGTGTGTGGGACGATGAAATTTTGCAATCGATTTTATTCTCTCATCCCAGCGATATATGAAAATACAGACGTAAAATTATCTTGATGTCTCTCTGTCTTGCCAAGATAATAATTTTCCCTTTGCCACAGCACAGAAGTATATGCCAAATAGATTTTGAGGCTTCTCAAGATCTCAAAGCATTTAAAAGAGTGCATTTAGTGCATGAACAAAACCTTAGCATATATTTCAGGAGAGGGGAGGAACCTTGCATTTTCAAAAAGTAAATAAACAAAATGTTGGCAGTATCTCTTCCTTATCTGCTATAGTTTAAAAATCCTATGCACTTGTATGTTATTGATAAAAAATACACTATTCTTAATTTTCTTAACTTAATTATCAGTGTAATTAAATTTTGGTTTCGTGCGAATAGCGGCACCTAGCATTGAATTTGAGAACAATTCATTTAGAGTTTTCTCAATAGTTTCAAGAAATAATGGTGACATAAGGATTATATATAAATAAACATTAGTTTTAAAAAAGGCCCTTTTTTATATTCTTATAAAAACGTGTTTTTATAAAATTGTTTTCTTCAATTAAATTTTTTATATTATATGCTATTCATTTCGAATTGAAATCGTTTTAAACGAATGAAAAGTTATAAGGAAGTTGATCTTACCATAAAAAGATTTTAAGGTATCCGACTACGTTAAAAACACTGGTTATTTGCCACATTGGCGAATTTTTCTTCTTATTGCTATTTCTTGTACTTCAGAATTTCCTCTTTCCCAAACAGTTTATCTCTTCTAGGAAAAGGAAGGCTTGACCTATCATTCAGGAGAATTTTAAATAAATCATATTTTTTTTTAGCAAAAGTTTGTCTTTAATTTCAATTTTCTCAAAACATTAATTTTCATAAAAATTCTCCACCTTTAACGCGATATCTCAAAAACTAGCAAAGGTAATTACCTAATAATTTCAGCATGTGTTTTAAATAATATTGGCAATGAAATGAACCAGAATATTTATTGTTGGCGAAATATTCTTTCATTTATAGGTTTTTTTTAGAAATATTAAGCAGTGAATTTATGGAAAAAATACACATATACGTATATTTTTATCCATAACTTCTTTGCATCTCAAATTTTTTCTTAAATTTTGGTTCACTTCATTCATCATTATATTCTATAACTTGAGTACAAAGAAAAATAGGATCGTTGCATTACAATTTTGCGTAGAGTGTTAACCGTTTTGGTTAAATTTCATTAAAATTTACCACAACGGTTCCTATTTCTCAAAATGTATCAGATTTTGAAATAATTTTTTGTATCCATAGTGATTACAATTACCAATTCATCTAAAAACCATGAATAGTTTGTAAAAAATCCAATTTTTCAAAAAAATTTCCTACGAACATAGTCAGATACCTTAAACTATTATTATCCATGTATAATGATTATATCGCTTTCTGAATGAACGCAGTTATGGAATCGGATAACAACTGTTATTTGATATATATCTTGATAAGAAATTACTAAAATGAAAAATGTTAATAACTGTATTGCATCGCACGAAATTATTATTACTTTTTCATTATATTATTAGAATCTTCTCAATAATTTTTATTAAAAACAGTTTTATCTAAAAATTCTTTATTTTGAAGTTAGCACCGAATTGCAATAACTGCTTCCAAATCACGTTTGGTTTACTTAACTTTTTTTTTCTTATTATTTCAGAAAGAATTGAAGAAAAGGAGTGTGATGTTAACTTACGAAGGAATGGGGACAGTGAAGTAAATGGATATAATACGGCAACACAACAATAGACTGATTTGTCGAAGAAAAATAATCACATGGAACTGTGAAAATGAACTATCGCTTTTGCTTAGTGATCTGAATCGTGGACTCTGAAAGATGCTTTTGCCTATCATATGCTTCTGACTGTGCTTTTTTCTTATCAGTTATTTTGCTTATTCGCCAGAAAAATGTCAGATAATATCAGAAACACGCTGTTTAAATTAAAGTTCATTATGAAAATTCTTGAGTCTTGCTAATGCTTGATTTTTATTGAATTGATTTCCTCTCCTTAAAATTTGTCGCTTTATTTACTAAATTACTTTATATTTGCTTCATTACTTTATGATTTCAGAATTGTCAGCTCATTACTTGCCATTTTAATTTCTGTGCAGAGATTTCCATCTAATTATGACCGATTTCAAGAACAAAACTCCGCTCATCATTTTGATTCAGAACTTATCAACAAATGCTGTATTCGAAATGAACCAGAGGATTTCATATTCTCCTTCAAAGCTGACAAAATAATGAACTGTACAAAGAAGGAGAAATGATATTTTCAATGGATGTGGTGTCTGAAAAAGCAGTTGCATGCCTGAAGTAGGATGTGATGATGAAAAAGGTAACAATATCTTTGTTGTGATCGATAGATAACACACGCACAAAACAAAGCAGTATGGTTGCCTTGCTTTTGTTCATGGTTGCCACAGTGGTGGCTCTAGTACTGTTCGATTGGTATGAAGAAGAACATTCGAACCAGCAGCAGAATTCTCGTCCTTTCACGGATGAACCTCGTGCCGAGCGATACTACACCAGCTGCAGTATTTTCACTGTGCTGGGGTTCACCAGGGAAGAAATTAAAACTTTCACTGCCTTCAGGGACCACTTTCGAAGCTATGCCGAAGTGACCAGTGCTATGAGGAGAGCTGGTCTGGAAAGAATGCGCCTCATCGTGGGCATAGACTTTAGTGCCAGCAACGAGTGGCAAGGACGGAGGACATTCAAAGGTAACTAGTTTGATAGAATTGAACCTTAATCTTCTTGTTACTTATGGCACTTTACAGGTCCGCTGACAGAAAGCTGTCAGCGATTTAAGCCTTGTTTTTTTAAGTATCGCCGACTGAGGCCAATAGTACGACTTAGTTACCTCATTCACGCCATTACTCCCCCCCCCTCCCCTTTTTTACAGGGGGAGGCATCCACACTACTTGCCGATAAAACAGAATAACAACTATGCCTGAACCGAGACTCGAACCCAGGAAACCCAGATCACGGGGAAGACGCGCTACTCCTATGCCATTACATTACAGTATAACTTATCATTACATATCATTACAGTATAACTTAAAGATACTGTTGTATACAAAAGCAAGCCAAAAATTATACATACATTGTTTTCGAACCGTAGGTAAATAAAGATTTGAGTAAGGACATCATTTTTCCACATCGTCCCTTGCCTTTTTGCGATGCTTTAAAATAGATAGTCATTATATGAAGTGTCTTTAGATTTTTTTCGTTCCCTGGAATACTGTTGTACTGAATTCAATTCTTGACAGCTGACCATTTTTTTAATGAAATTATCGCTTAAAAAAGTTGGCTCAATTCCTTCCTCTTTTAGGTGAGCTACTTCATGCCCTGAAAGGCTCGGCTGTGTTTAACCCGTACCAAAAAGTTCTGCACACTTTGGCCCCGGCTTTCACCCCATTCCTGCACAATCAGCCCATCCACGCTTATGGGTTTGGCGACGTTCGCACAAAAGATTACGACGTCTTTCCCTTAAAACCATCCGGACCTGCATGTGTGGATTTAGAAGATGTCCTGGACGCTTACAACCATAGTGCGCGAAGAGTAAGTACTTTTTTTGGAAATTGCTTTGGAATATAAATAAGAATTTAACTAACTTAAATCTTAATAATCTAATTCATACCTGCAGATATAGAAAATATTATTGTTTCTAATAGCGCTTGCAATTGACAAGCCCGCTGACTAAAAAGTCATTGCGATGTAATCCGAATTGTGCGTCTCTTGTTTTTTCAGTTGCACCATCTTGGGCCAAGAGTACGGATTAGCTACTCAAGCATCACAACCCTTTTTACGGTGCGGATTCATTCATACGTTTCATTCACTCATCCGCAGATAGCATTTTAGATATTCATCAGACAACTATAATTTCTGGACCAATACCCCCCCCCCCACCCCAGTGGTATTACTCTCGACCTGGAGGACTTTGTGACGACGACAGATTTATACTCTCGCCAGTCACCATACTCATTGAAATTCTTCGGTTGGCAAGGATTGAACTTGCAACCTAAGCGATGCGAGAACAAACAGACCATCTCGGCCTCTTGACATATGCGTCTATGTATAAAAAATATTCTTAACATATATGTCCACGTTTAGAAAACATTCTAGACATATGCGTCCATAATGCGCGGAAATTAGTTTAGTTTCAATTATGTTGAATTTGAACTATTTAAAGCTACAAGACGGATATTTTGGAATGGACTTTGTAATTTTGAATCGCTGTCAGATGACGAGAACGATATCTGAGTGTTCGCACTCTCTCCAAACTTTCATGCTACACCAACAAGAGGACGGTTAGACCTTACCGAATTTACGTCCATCAGAGGAGCCGTTTACACTGCAGTTCTCCTGTGGTATTAGTTCTCGAACCAGGAAAACGCCAAAATGAAGCTGATTCCTTACCACTAAACCACTCTGATCTATATAGTCCTTGAAGAATAAGTTCTTTTAGTAAATTCCTTTACGAATAAGTAAGATTCCTTTCTCCCCACCTACACACTCTCAAACAGTTGGAATGAAACTATTAGTGGTACTTACTCCCACTGAGGGGGGGGGGATTTTAGAAATGAGGATGAGAAATCTCCGATATGGTGGTTCGTTCTCGCCACCTTGATGAATATTGAAATGATGACGATGACTGTCTCCTTCCATGATGAGACGTGCTTCCCGTGGAAGGATTGTACTGTAGCCGATGATGACCTAAGGACTTAAACTTTGTTCCCGCCAATGATTAATCCGAATGCATTTAATTAAGGAGGGTGGAGTAACCTGAGTAGTTACTTCATTGTTTTCCTATTAATCCAATAATTGCTTAAATATATATTTTCGATGTAGAACGATTATGTTGAAAATAATTAAACTTTAAAAGGAATTTTTTTCATAGGTATAATAATTTTTATTATTATTTTGCTAGCGCCACCTGTTTGAAAAGGTATAAAAGTGCAAGCAAACAGGCAGATGGTGCACAAAAACTTATAACATGCATGGAAAAACATATACTAAGGAGTGGAGTTATGTTCACATCTTATGATAACACAAGAGGCATTAGAAAAATAAACACCTGGGACAAGGGACATATAATTAGCCAGGGGGTCAATTTTAATGGGTACAGCGGTGGAGGTGTGTAACTTTTGAAAGTTAAGCACAATGAAGGGGCAAAGAAAGTAATGCCTGACCAAAAAAACTACTTCTTTTGTACAATCAGCCACCCCGCCAACATTGAAAAAGCAGTATCGACTGATTTCTTGTGACCGACCGATCACAACCTATGCATAACACTGGCCTGTTAAAAGAACTGACATCTTCGAGGCTTTACCCCCAGCCACAAAGTGATCGATCTCTGTCTTTCCTCCTCTCTTTGTGTACATATATCATTCTATTAAACGACGAATTCTCATTCTACAACAAAAGAAATTTAAGCACCTAACAGTTTGTAAAAAATTAATAATTTTTAACGCCATGTCTTTCTGTATTTTAAGATTATATGGTACCCTTAGTGCTGTACTTAAGTCAACATTTTCAACTTTCAAATTCTTTTTTAATCCCAAGATTTGTATGCATTCTTTTAAATAATGATAAACAGTTCCAATATCTCCACACACGCATTTATTTTCCCGCATACGGAAAATCTCCCATGGCCTGATATGAAAAAAGCCGCTTGTGGCCAATGGGGGTACAGGAAGATCAGAGAATGGCCATCTTGAGCTTAAGTCGAGGTTACACGGCCTATACCCGTCTGCAGACGAGCCACGTACTGCCCTTTGATCCCCTCTTGCGGTTTTCTGGTCTTCTTTGGTGCCCGTCGACTTTATCGAAAATTTGTCGGTTAATTGCCCAGGCATCAAAGAGTCCAAGAGGGGTCGAAGGAAAAACGCATCCTCGTCGCTATGGGGGAGTGTGGTCCCCCAGTGGGTCGGAGGTCTGATTTGTGACCAAACCTATGAGGTGGCTGGTCGTGTAACCTCGGCTTTAGGGTGAATCACTTCGAAGAGGATGCCAGTTCTGAGAATTTGTCGGCAATATGAATGGATTATGTTAAAGACAGCAGTCGGCCACAACAAATCCTCTGTGATAGTGGAGTGTTCGGCTGTTCACAAGAAGATGTGACGCATGGAAGTGGGGAAAAACCAGTATCCATGTTACTGTTTAAAGATACAAAATAATAATAAATAGAATGATTATATTCAACGCATGATAATTTTTTTAGGTGCAACGAAGTGGCCCCACGACCCTCGCACCCATTATTCGTCGTGCCACGGACATTGTCCGTCGCACCGGTATGTTTCACATCCTGTTGATCGTGACAGATGGTCAAATGAGACCGGACGAGACGCACACGCGCCACGCCCTAGTGGAAGCATCCAAAAGCGCCCTCAGCATCGTGGCTGTAGGAGTCGGGGACGGCCCTTGGAGAGCCCTCGAAGAATGGGATGAACGAGTGCCCGACCGGGCCTTCGACAACTTCCACTTCGTCAACTATCACCATGTGGTCAGATCGGCAAGGAATGCAGAAGCGGCGCTGGCGCTGCACGCCCTCATGGAGATTCCAGATCAGTACCAAACGATTTTGAGGTTAAATTATTTGACGAAATATTGATTCGAGGAATTATGTAAGCTTTTTTTTAGTCCTGTGCAACAGACTTTCATCTAATTATTATGTCTTTCTTGAATGATAAAATTTGCAACATTTTTTTTTTTGGCACCCTCTTTCCGAATTAAAATAAATGATGAGATATACTAGTCTAGTCAGTTTTCAGTATTTTATGCTTTCTGCATTTTTAGAATTGATGTTTAAGACATATATTCTTATAAAAATGGTTATTGAAATGTGTATGAAAAGGGATCTATCTGTGGAAGAAAAATCAAAATGTACAAGCAAATTTTATACTTAAAAATAATTAGTCAAATAAGAATAAAAGTGGAAGTATAAATCATAACTAATTATAAATGATTATTTATGTAACTATTATTAAAATACCTAACAGTTGCATATGTCTAACTGGCTAATATAATTGATTTATTTTTTGAATTTCATGCACTATCCTGCAATGTAGTGTCTTCATTTTTTTCCCCACCCATCCTTATCTCTGTGGATATGCAACATTTTCTTGAAAAATTTTTGTACAGATCTGAAAGAAAAGTGCGCCATAGTTTGTACAAGATTACAATTACGTCTAACTAGAAAATTATTTGAAATTCACTGTACTAAATTATAACTTTTTCCCATTTTTGTTCTCGGTTAAAAATATTTTTTTTTGAATTAAATTGCTCTATGTTACTAGAAAAGAAATTTAAATAATGAATCGATTATATTTAAACTAAGATGTGAATTCCATTGCTATGCATCCTCTAGTTATTATCTGAATCAAATATGATAATTATTTAAACACAAAATCGTTAAACTTTTTATGGAACAATTATAGTTTGGTCTGCTTTTAATTGCATTTTACATGAAATATATTTGAATTGTTTACATGAATAATATTTTTTTTATAAAGTTGCTTACTATCTTGATATATATTAAAATATCTTAAATATGTAGAATTTTTTCCCTCTCTTGTATCAGTATATAGTTTTGTATTTCTCAAAATAATAATAATAATAATTTTTATTGTTTTATGTCAATTTAAATGCTATCAATTTTTTTATGCTTTTTATAAAGTAGAATTTTTTGTAGAATGTGAGACAAAAATAGAACAATATACTCAAAGTAAGAAATTTTAACTTTTAAAATCCTACTGATCGAGAAATTTCGAATAGATATTAGGATTAATTAGTAATATTTAGTACTAGCTATTAAATTATTTATTAGGGCACATCAGTCATACTGTATTGGTTAAAAAGATCAACTTTGGAATTTTCTAGCTTTCAGCTTTAAAAAACTATTTGCTGTTATTTTATTACAGAGAAATAGAGAAGAAAAAAGTATAATTAGAGAAATTGACTATTTTTTTAACCCTAATAAAATTAGATCCTGCATTAAGATATCAAAATTCTAATACTATTTTTGCTATTAGTGATATCAAAAACTATCAAATGCTACTCTTTGCAATTATTTAATTTTAAAAAAACAGAAGGTAATTTTGTACTTGCTTAAGATAAAAGAATATGCAAATCAACTTTAAGCAGAAAGTGCAGAAATCTGTAAATTTTCTTCTTAATCTATATTAAAAGATTTGATATAGATTAAATTATTAATTTATATTAAATGAAATATCCATATTACAAAATTTAAAAAATGAGAGTAAAATAATATAGCATGATTTCAATTGTAAATTACATTAATAATGCATAAAAACTATATTAAAAAAGTGGATTTTTTTTGTGACAAATGTGTGATATGAAAGAAAAATGTATCCATATTCTTTTATTTCTGTGATTGTACTTATATATTTTTTTCTGCTCTAAATAGTTGTGTCTTTATTGTCTTTCTCCAATGATCACTAGGCTATGTCTATTCTTGGTCTATTTAGTTCACAATTTAAAAAGATTAGCTCTATACCAAAATAACACTTGTGTTACTTTAAAAAAGAATCGTTAAAAATAAAATAAACTGATTTTTTTTAATGAAATATGCTAAAGTTTATGAATATGCTTTTTATTTCAACATGCACTTCTTATTTAATCAATAAAATTGAACATATAATGATGAATGCATGAGAAAAATTCTGGGGAATTCAATTTTAAAAATAAAAATATGTTAGAGATTACCTTAAATGACAATGGATACATTATAGTTAAAAGTAAAAAATCTGATTAATATGAAGGATAGTTTATTAATATTTTAAATATAGAATTAAAAAAAACATTAAACACATTAACTGTAATAAATATATAATGTTCAGGATAAATGGCGTAATGGATGATTTTTCAGATTTTTATCTTATATCTAAGTCCGTTTTTCCAAAATTTTGGTTTTTTTATAACTATTCTGTATTTATAAGAATTTCATCTTTCCTATGAACTATTTTCAGATTTCTTAATCAGTTAAGGTATAGTTTAATTAATACAAATAAAAATTAATTCAAAAATGTAAAATTAACCAATAATGCAACTTAGATTTAAGGAATTCAGAAGATGAGAACACAGGTATTAAATAAATTAATTCTGTATATCATGGAAGAGAATTATAGTAATATTTAAGTTATCAAATGTCAGGTTGGAAGTTTATGATTTTTTACACATATTACAAAAATGAAAAAGAAATAGTTTTAAAAAAAACTATTTTTAATGTGTACATAAAAGATAAAATCTATTTTTTAATGAAATGGTATATATATATATATATGTATATATATATATACCATTTGCAAAATAATAAACCACAAGTTATGTCAACACTTTCTTATGTTAAAATATAATTGCATGACAAATTATTTTTTGAAAGTGTTAACATAATTTTAATTCTATAATCTAACTGAATGGTCTTTTGCAAAATAAAAATTTATCCCAAAATAAACTTCAAATGTTTAAAAAGTAACATATAACCAGCATACTTTAAAAAAAATATTTATTCACCGATAGACTACATGATTTTTTTTGTTTTGTTTGAAACACAGATTGCAGTTTTTTTAAACAACAACAACAACATGAAGATAAATATTTCTGGATTGCGAATCCTTATAATTTACAGAATGTATTCAAGTATTTTTGTAAAAAAATACATATAATGACCATATCTACAATCAAGAGACCAATCGTGTGCATTATTTACATAAAATTGAAATGGTTTTGAAAGTATATATTTTTATTTTCTTTATATTACTAGATTTGTTATTACTAATGGCCTTAAAATGTAAGCTTTTTTTGTGCATAATTAAAATATTTCCATTACTTATAAAATATACACTAATTAATTCCATTTAGTTTCAAAACCCATTTGGGAATATTTATTTGTAAAACTAAAACATTTACAAACCCATAAATTACTAAGCAAAGAAGTTTTTCATTTCTTTATGCCCATTGTACATTATGGGTTGGTTATGAAAGATTTTTATCACATTCACTGTAGACACATAAACATTCACTACAGCAATTAGAAATAATAAGGAATGAATAATGAAATATATTAAAAAAAGCTTATCAGACCTAATGACGGATTTTTTTATGTTCTTTTTTATTATCACATTTATGGGGAATTATGTACAAAAGACTGAATAACAAAACAAACAAACTTAAGCTGTATCCATTTCTTGGCATAAAAATTGGGGGTTTACATTTAAGACCTGTTCTCTAACCATAGTATCATCAGGATATTCTTGTAATTTCTGTTCGTTTGGAAAATAATATGTGCCATGAAACGATTCAAAGTAGCGACCTATTTCTCCATGCATTATAGGCTGCAATTTATAATCACATTCCAAGTTTTCTGAAAAATATGTATAAATTAAAACTTAAAAGTGAAGCAATAAAGTACTATCTTCTCATTTTCATATAAAATAAATATAATGGGGAAAATACTCAGTAGAATAAATTAATCCTTTGCACTCAGAAAAGTAATTTGCTGCATATTTATTGACTTCAGACAAGGACTTGTTCATAGTTCCGAAATATAAATATATATATTTATATAATTGTTTTAATTTATATTTCCCAGAATTATTTTCTTTATCTTTTTGCTATTTTGTAGACATTTTAAATACTTAAAATGAAAAAATAAACCAATAAAATATCAAAATGGTGCATGATCTTGAATGCTGAGTGAGAATCACTTTGAGAGCAAAGGTTTAATATCCAATAGAATTTTTTTTTTAAATTGACAAATTTAAAACCTGCATGAAAAAAATATGTGATAATAAAATTATTCTTTTCTGCATGCATTTTGAGCACAAAAATTATTCTTTTAATAATTTCTCATTCAAATTTGTTAAAATCAATCCTGTTATATATTTTCATTTTAACACCTTAACATTTCAACTTTAAACCCTTTTTATTTCTTTATGAGAAAAGTATGTGTCTTATGCATCAATAAATAATATGATTATCACATTTCAAATTATTTCTAAAATACACCAAGGTATCGCAGTTTTTCATTAAGCTAACAGTATTGAAAAACATAACATTAATAATGCTATTTACGTGTTTTATACTTTATTTTTTCTGAAAGAAAAGTAAATATCAATTATTTTCTTATTGATTTACCATGATGTGCTTATTCAACATATGCATTTTATGCTTATGCTTTGAAAAATTCTGTTTGTTAGAAATAAAATTAATAATTCCAGCAAAATCTGCCAAATGGTTCAAATAATAAGTGTAATTTTTAGTTGATTTTTATATAATTCTCCCAACTGTTACTAAAACTAAGGTACTTGAAACTAAGCCCATAGTTAATTTCATTATAGTGATGATGAAACTAGCAAAACAAATCAAACAAGTTGTGAAATACAGATTAATGAACGTGCTTTATTAGTGTTCTTAAAAAAATGTATTAAAATGCAGAACTTTTTTCCCTATTGTACATTAATTAAATTTTTTTTAATAATATGGACCTTTCCATTTGATAATAAATACTTTAATACTACACATTTAAAATTTTTTAAAGAAATTGCAACCTTCATATCATTTATATTTTTAGATGGCTGTGACTTATTTCACATACAAAATACCTTATTTAATTTTTATCTTTATTTCCCCATTACTTATATATATTGTGAAAATCAAAGTAGAATTTTTATCAAGAAGTTACATATTAATTATTATTTTTTTTAATATCAATTCATCATATATTTATTAGAATTTTTTTATATGCACTTCCTAAAATCTACAAAACAGACTGGTGACATATCTTAAATATGCTTTAAAACCATTACAGATTTTTAAAAAATAAAATATACATATAACTAAATACATAGAGAATCGTTTCATTTAAAAAGTTAATATTGGATGCTTCAAAAATTAAATTGTAGCATTCTAATAAATTAAGGCATAATGAAAGAAATTTAGCACGCATTTATAATTTTTCTATTTTTTTAAAATTACCATTGCAGATAATTGAAAACGACTGTACATACCTTGAGCAGCATATCTATTTGTTCCATCATCAACCAAAACCAGATAAAATGGTTGCTGGTCTTTATATTTTAGCTCATACACTCCCATGCTTGTAATCCAGTCTTTGCCAGCGGCACATGTCACATCCCAGCCATATATAACACACCGGTATTTGTACCTGATGGAAGACAACATTATTTTAAACAATATATAAAATAAAGTTTTTAAAAATTTTAAAAGCATCAACATACAGAAAGAAAAATAATGGACATGAAAATTGCTGGTTTAAAAACTACTGTCATGTTTCAAGTATAACACTGTTTTCAAAGAATGTGGTTGAAATTTTTAAAAATTTCATTTCAAGAATTTTAACTAATTCTTGTTATTAATTTAATAAAAAGTACCAAACAAATAAATAAATATTTTTAGTTATATACATTGTTCCTTGAGAATCAAGTTCCTAAGAGTATGTGAAAAATCTAGACAATAATGATTTAATGCAGCGCTCTCAAGACAAACTATTTCACAAAGCAGCAATCTTTTGGGAGAGCCCTAAATATTAATGCGTACAACTTTCTTTGGCAATATTCCAAAAACAATATGTTCCATGAACTTTTCTTTCATAATTCACAAATGCTTGATAAACATTGAAATAAAAAATACCAAATATATATTCAACTAAATTATTACATTTTGTTATATATTGGTTCTTTTACTACTGAATATCTCACATGCTAAAATATCTGGCATCTTGCAGTAACAAATGTCATATATTTCGCACTAATATAAGTTAATAAATTATTAATGGAATGAAGCTGAAAAAGTATATAAAAATAAAAATGATTTTTTAAAAAAACAATCAACCATTTTTATTGATTCAATGGTTTTTGTACTTTAAACATTTCCTTCTACTATAAATCAATATATATTTCTCAAAAAAAAAAAAAAAAAAAAAAAAAAAAAAAAAAAAAAACTGTTTTTAGAAAAGGTAATATTTTTTAAAGAATGTGCCATACAGATAAGATTAATTCAAGCCCTATCTATCTAAGATAAGTACAGCAAAAACCTAATATATTACTAAAAATAATCAACAAAACCATAAGGCAGAGGAAGTGAACAGCTTCCATTGGTCAAAATGACTGGAGCATTCTGGACAATGTCCAATGATAGAAGTCTGTCTTCGCTCCTTTAACAACAGACCTTAGCTTAGCATAATGGAGCAGCCTTCCCACTTTGAGTAACCATACCAGGACATTACATTTCTGACGTATTTTACTCCTTTCACCCAAGTACACCAGCTTTCCAGCTAAAAGCACACTTTGAGATTATATGCATGGGTTACATTGAACTTTCTAACGGATTCTTAACGTCTAATCTCCTTATTATTATAGACTAGCTGCCTTTGGCGACCAGCTGGTTCGCCATGAGTAATGCGTTCTAAAATTTTCAATTAAATCACATTAGCCTTGAAGTCATTTCGGGCATTGATTGGCCTGAAAGTAATATTTTCTTTAAGACGATGGACGGAAAGTTCTAAAAGAACACATTTTTCTAATAATATTCTTTAATTTTATTAAATCAGTCGGTTTTAATGATTGATTTAGAAGACTGATTGATGTAGCAACTTTTATTTAAAATATTAATAAAAATATTTTGTAAAGTATGGCTGACAGAGCAAAGTATGAAGAAATCTAAAACTCATTATTCATAAATGCATTGTTTCACTCAAGCTACTTAAAATATAATTATTTACTTAATTTAGATCAAATTGATAGTATTAAACAATATATATGCCTATTAATAATATTTAGGCCATTGGACCGGAATTTGAATGCATATACTGTATAAATTCCACCAGGTTTACCATAAATAAAGATGATTTATTGAATTAATGATAGAGATATTGCAAACGATAATAGAATCCTTTGCCTTGCATTTATTTTTATAGAAGATATCACATTTTATATTTCTTTTATTTTATCCAGTTACATGCTAAAAATTGCATTTCTTTAGATTTATTTGCGATAATAGTTTTTTTTTATTTGAATTTCTGTTATTGTTTTCTTTTATTTTATCCAATCACATGCTAAAAAAACATGGTTAAAATATTTCTTTAAAAATTCGTTAAAAATAGAGGCTTTAGTTATATATTAGAACACTGATACCATTAGAAAGCTAATTTTCTTTTAAAAATCTTTAAATTGATGTAAAAATCATGTTTGTGCGACAATATTTATATATAGCGGTTTATTATACATACAATATTTAGTTATAGCGGAAAAACGTCGAAATTTCATTTAAATTTTAATTAATTCAAATCAAAAATTCGAAAAAAGGGCTCCGAGGTGCACATTCCCGACCTCCAAGGTATACATGTACCGAATTTGGTAGCTGTAGGTGAAACGGTCTGGTCTGTAGAGCGCCAACACATACACACGCGCACACACACACACTACTGGAAACCTTATTCATGATGATGAATTAAATATAGTATGCGTGATAATACTAATACAATTAATTAGCAAAAAAAACATTAAAAAATATCAATCTTTTTCTTTTAGTATAATGATACCACAGATAAATACACTATTCATGAGAAAATAAAAGTTATTTGTAAATTGTTTTGAAGGAAACTTTTATAATCTATGTAAAAGGATATTTTAGACAAAATTTAACAGCAGTGTCCTTTTAATAATTGTAAATAAGCTTAAAATACTATTGTTAGACTTGTAACAAAATCAAATGCTATAAATGCTTCAAAAATACAATGCCAGTATTTTGTGAACATACTTTTTGTGTTTCATAATCATTCCAACTGCAAACTCGACACCCTGGAGGCCATCTCGAGGCTGACATTTAAGCTAAGTAAATAAGTAATATAAAATATATTACAATATATATATGCATTAATCTATAAATTTTCAAAGCTGAAAAATTGAAATTACGAGTTATTTTGAAATTGTGAAATTATTCGAATTTCGCACATTGTCACATTTTATAGTGAATATGAATTTCTTAGGTAAAAAATATATCTTAATAAAAATATCCAGTCATTAAAATTTATTTTTACAATAAATAAATGTACATCAGTTCGAATCAATTACAAAAATAGAAATCGTTTGCAGTTATAAATATTTTCTGATAACAAATCATAATATTAATTTTCCAACATTCAACATGATTTGTGAAATATGCATAAAATATTAAAACTTAAACTAGAACTGTTTTATATCATATATAATTTTAAACAAATTCATGCAAAAAGAATTATTTTCAAGTTAATAATCAATATATACAAAAAAATTTCATAATAAAAAATAATAAAACTTTTCAAGACATTTATTATTTTTTAAGCTATACAAGTAATTATATATGATGGCATACAAAATAAGAATATTTCAAGAGAAAATTTCTCATTAAAACTTCTAATAATTTTTGTCATCCTATATAACAAACTACGTCTATAAAGGGGGGAAAATTCTCATAATAAAATTAAAGAATCAAACTTACTGCTTAAGCAAAAAGCAACATTTTAATTAATTTTTTTGTGCATGAAAATATTATTTAAAGTACATAAGAAATTTTACCTTAATTTATAGTATATGTAAACTATTTCTTATTTTAAAAATAACTCTTAAATAATAGAGTTTAATAAAAAAGCATGCATAAACAATCAATAATATACATAATTAGTTAAAAATATAGAAGTAAAATAATTACCTTCCTTGCTTCAGATTTTATACGCTGTGTTTCTAATGTAGTGATAGCAGAACGATACAAATAGCTCACAATCCCTGTAGCATTTGGATCATTTTCGGTTATTTCCTGCAGTAAGCTGATAACCTATTTGCATACAAAAATGCTTTTAATTTTATGTACAAATACCAAGTAAATTTATTCCAAAATTTCTCATTAGAAATCATTTATTATTAAGAAGTCAAACTAATGATTAAAATAAAAAACAGCCCTATAATATATAATTTCATTATGAACAATAAGCTTAATGGTTTTTTTTAAAAAGCAGCACGATAATATGTAATTTCATAATGAACAATAAGCTTAATGGTTTTTTTTAAAAAGCAGCACGATAATATGTAATTTCATAATGAACAATAAGCTTACTGGTTTTTAAAAAAGACAATGATAAAAATATTTATCTGAGAATTTCATCCTGGAAAGTTTAAATTTAACAGAACTTTATAATATTATATGCTTTACTTAAATGGCAAGTTTTATATTGATTCTGTTATTTATCTGTTTTAAATTTATAAGGGTGGCAAGGAAACTAAATACAAATCTATGTATCAAACATAGTTAACTACCTTTTTTTAGTATCCTCAATATCAGAGATTTTTTTACATACAGAGAATAGCATCAATATGAAGACCACTACTTGTTATGATTTTACTAGAAATTGTATGTGTATAAAGACATTTTAGCAGTTGCATAACCAAATAAGTAAATTAATAGTATTTTAAGTTAAACTTATTTCATCCTGAAAAACAGAAATTCATATAAAAAGTGGTAAAAAATATCAGTATATGTTGCAGAAAAAGAAACTGAAAATTTTCCTTTCAGTGACTCTATTATGAGATTTCTTTGACATGTATAAACTTAAGAAAGGGAATTTTAGTTACCTTTGAAAGAAGTCGTAAACATGAAGGATTTTTATTCCTTTACTCAGAGTATCAGAAAATACTGAAGCAGTTTTAAAGAGCATGTGTAGTGTTAATTAAATAAAAATGGAAATTTAGTCAAGAAATAACATTTTAGAATTAAGTTAATATGGGTTACTATTAAGTTATAAATTAGAAAATAAACTCAGATTTAAATTAAGAGATAACATTACATTTATATATACAGTAAGAAACTGTCCATGCTCAGAAAAAAAAAATGATTATATGAGAAGTAATGAAAATTGTATTATCTAGGACAACAGAAATGCAAAAATTACAACTGGATGATTAAAAAATATGCATTAAACAAGAGAAATTCCTATTTTTTTTGTATCATTATGTTCATAGTTTGAAACATTAGAAAACCATAAAAGTTATTTTAACCTATTTTCGTTTAATCTTTTCCTCATGCATATTGTACAATACAATTTGCATTAGTATGCTATCCTACCAACATAATAATGTTTTAAAAAAAAGAATTTGTATTCATTTCATACATACCCGAGCCATATTGACACAAAGATGCATATAAACTCTCACTAAAAGTAACTTATGATCTGTATCAGTTGGAGTCAAAATGGATAATAATTCTAAAGCATTACATAAATTCAGTAATCCTTTCCCATCTCCATCTTGCTGTCTAGCTATTTCAACCAAACTCCAACACATAGTAGTGAATACCTGAAAGTTATTACATAGAATTGAATTTTTTGTAATTAAATTTAATTTTAAAATGACAGTTAATTATAAGCTCTTTCAATAAGTATTATTAAGTATTATAAATATTATTAACTTAAAAAATCTTTAAATCTGACTAAATTTATTATAATAATAGCTTAATAGTATACAATAACTTTAAATACAGAGCCATTATAAATATATAAAGCCATTGATTTAATATGAAAAGAACGATAATATATTATAAATGTGATAAATTGCTTTTGTGATTAACAACTGTAATACAAATGTGATACAAGATGGGAATTTTATAAGACAATCACATAAAGAAATAATGTACATATGATTCATTTAAAAATAGTAGGAATAAATTCATACTGAAAGTATTTGATATATTAAAATTGCAGAATTATTAAATAAAAGAAAATTAAACAATTATAAGAAAGAAAAAATTTGGTTCTAAAACAAAGAGAAATCTACATTTCCTTACAAAGAATCATATTTGATAATAAAATTTATATTCGTGATACCATCCCATATCAGGATGTTTCATTTTTTCCTATCAATATAAATTCCTTTATTAATGTTGCGTATAAGATCTATCAAAAAATTAAAGAAATCAATAACACAATGTGTACAGAGGTATGTTTTCTAAAATAATATGAATTACATTCATACGTAAATTTAGAGTTTTAAAATATTTTGCTGCAGAAGTCATTAATACCAAGTCACACAAAGTATTGAATTGAGATTTCAAGCAAGTATTAGTCTTATTGAACTAATTGGTAATCAAAAGTGGATGGTAGGAGAATAACTAGAAGATTTTTAGACAACCTTCAACTTTTAAAAGTATGTTAGGTATCAGCAATAAAAGCAAAATGCCAACATTATGTAAGAAGCAATAAAATGTTCAATAATATAATTCTTTCTAAAATAAAATATATAGATTTTAAATTACATGAATATTCCAATCTATGAAATCAATAAGAGCACACAAATATATGTAAGAAAGCACTCAATAATGTTGGCAAGAATTTCTTAATTTAAAATGGATCTTTAAAGGATAAACCATATTTCATTTTGTTTCCATTAGAATAATTTTGTTC